>VZRU01008188.1:52982-63948 GCA_013398155.1 Pedionomus torquatus
TAACAATAATTAAAAAGAAAAAAAAAGAGACCCCATTAGGCTGACTTTGTGGTCTGCTGAGAAACAAAGTGATCAACACGCTGTTCCCGAAGTCTCTCTTTTAGTGCAATGTTAGTATGTGCAAGGGGAATCACAGCCACGTACCCATAACACCGCCACGAGCCAGATGGGGCAGAGAGAAAGTGCAATTTTTAGCAAGAAGTTTTCTATGCCACGAATTCCGAGCCCAACCTTCACTAGCACCAGTAAGCAAGAGTCCTCCTAAAACCACCCTCCATCAGTACAGGCAAAACAAAAAAAAAGTGGCTCTAATTGTGCCATCAAAATATGGCCAACATCAGCCAACAGAGCACTCTTTACTGGAACAGGCAATAACAAGAAAATAAAATAAAATAATAAAATAAATCACTGCTTAGGTAACAGAGCTCCCTTGCTCTGCTTTAAAGTTTTGTCACGCCAATCCAGCGTTCCTGGCAGGGACCGCTGCCAGTAAAACATACAGCAGAAACTAAACTTGGAAAAAAAAAAAAAAAAAAAAAAAACAAAAAAAAAAAAGTAAGCAGGCAAACAANTACAGCTTGCGTCTCTTTCCCCCCAACCCTCCATTTGTAGTGCTGCCTACTCTTTACAAGCATTACAGGCAAGGGTAGCGCGGTGAGCTCAGTCACATCAGGCCACCCACTGGATCGAAAAAGAGCAAAGCCAAAATTCTCCAGGTGACAGGAGAGAGAAGTTTACAAGCATTATAAATACTATCAACTTGATGGGAAGGTAGAGCATCGAATCAAGTTTCTAATTGTGCCTAGAGTGCTGAAAATCATCTTTCTCTTCTGATTCCCAGCAACTCAGCTTCCAAACATCACCTTCTGATGAGGCTGCCTCTGTAACGTCTCTGAGAGGGGTTACAGGGAAGACAATACACCGCTTCTACCTGTGACCAGAAACTGTCGCTTCTCACAGGAAAAAAAAAATAAATACCCCAAACCCTAAATGGAAAACCAGCTTTCTACATCCTCCTCTTCCTCCTGAACAGACAGGTGACACCTATTAAAAATTAACCGAGCGGGTATCTTGCAGCTCCAGCTTCTGGGCGAGCATCAGCCAGGCAGGTTAAGGTTCTGTGTTCAGCTGTGGGTTGACTACAGGGTTTCTCATCGCAGCCACCAGCAACTACTGCTTCTGCTGGTGGCTTCTGGTGGCCAAACGCAAGCCCCTGGCATGGAGGGGACATGCAGCTGCACTAAATACCTGTGGCTGGAGCTCTGCAGGCCACGCATCAAAGCACCTATGCCCGTTCATCTCACCACGGCTGCGGCGCTCAGCTCTCAGGCAAGTGGAAACTGGAGCCTCTAAATAATGGTTTGTTTTCTGTTCTGCTTAAGAAAGAAAGAAAAAAAAAAGGAGAATGGATGCTAATTAAGGAGCTGAAAAATAAGCTACCCCAATGAAACACAGAGCCATGTCTAGAAATCTCACAGCAGGGCTTGCTGATGAGGAATAAAGTAAGTGTTCCTTGCATGAGGAGAACCAGCAGCCCTTTACATGAGCAAGCGAGGGACGGCACAAATCAGGGCTTCGGGTTATTAAGCAATTGGATTGTGCCCTTAATCTAAGCAGCCTCAGAGACATATGTAACAAGATTCACAGGGATTAAAAACGACGGTTACTATTGTGCCTGTCAAGCCCAAGCTCACACACAGCAGATGGAGGTGAAGAATTTATTCCCCTTCCTTACTGTACTGGCTACAGGACCACTAAGTTCCACCCCTCCGTTCAAGTCAAGATAGTCATCTTTGATTAGATGATGATAAATATTCACACCAGAAGAGCTGCTGCTGGGACTGTCAAACCACCTCTCGATTATTCCTTTTGGTTTCAAATGCAAATATATTTTAATGTCCTGCATCAAAAACCTAAGTCTACTCGGAAATGGCACCTGCTCCTCCTCAGCTTCAAAACCAACCTAATAGGGAAACAGAGGACCACACAGCTAAAGCCTCAAAAAACTTCAGTTTATACTTTCATGGAGATTTCAAGTCAACTAAAAAAATGCAGATAACAAGGAATGTGGGAGTTAGAACGGGAACTCGATTACTTTTTGAATTTTTTTTGTCTCTCAATCTTACCCTCCCCATGCAAAGGGGCTTGCCAGCCCGGTCACCGTGGCCGAGGGGAGTCTGCATGGAACCACTTTTTAAAATTCCTCCGACCCAAAAGAAAGAAAACTCCTGCTGTGCTTGTATGAATGCATGGAGACAAAGCTCAAAAACCTCAGCAGCTTCCAACCCTCAAGGCTGTTTTTTCTGTGTACACCGGGAAATTCTCCCTCTAGCTCACAAGACTTCTCTTTTCAATTTTTCTGGAAAACTGGCCAAATACAATCCGAGTGCAAAATATTTCAGCTAGTGCATGGGAAAATGGTTCAAAGGGACCAGTTCATACTATAGTCCTTCAGCATTTCTGTAGATGGAGCGGGGATCACTCTTCCAATTAGCCATAGGCCTTGAAGTGTACACCAAAAACCCCACAGAAAATCACCTTGAACGGGCAAACTACACTTCCAACATATTTATATAGCAAGTAGTTAGTAAAAGTGTACATTTTTAATGTACATCTTAATGCAATAAAGAATCAATGGCATATCTGAACTGTATATATGTGTACTTAAATAAACCTGCATGTACATAGACACTAGAGAGTAAATGACCTACCTGTATTTGTTCTCTGAAGGTAACACTGTACATACACTCACACTCTTGGGCCACACGACTCCCACGTCTGCCACCTCCGGCTCTAGGACCACCCATCACCCGTGACACTTTGGGGTGTGCAGGACTGCACCCACGAGGGTGAACCCCTGGGGCTCTGCCCATCTTCACAGTGTGGTTGCCCCGGCTCATCCCAGAGGGATGCTGAGCCGGCACACGGCTGAGGTGGGCTGGCTGCCGGTTGTGCCTCCAACCACGGTGTGACCGGCAACGGTGCTTCTGAAGAGAAAGAAACATAGGAATCCTGGTGTCTGCAGGGTGCTGCGGGTCAACACCAGCCCTGCTCGCAGTGCTTTGGGGAGGGTTCCTCGGACTGCAGTACGGGTGTCTGCACCTGAGCATGTCACCCCGGCTCTCTTTGGGGTGCGGGTCATCTGAAGATGCTCAGGCTTGGCCACGGGGGTTACACCATCTGCCAGGGGAGCTATGCGAGCTCAGGGGCTGGCACCTACCACGTAGGCATGTATCACCAGGAGAGACAAAGCCTCCACTTTCTTGCATAGCCCTGAGCAGATAAAAAACCCTCCTAGGAGCTGAGCAAGGCGACCTCTTAAAGAAGGGAGGAAGAAAGAATTGGAAAAGCTAAGGGCAATTAAAGGTAGAAATCAGACACCATCTTTGGAAGAGGTTCTGAAAGAGCTTTTTTGTTTTTAAACCAGATTTTTTTTCTAAATCTCCGGATCTGATCCTTTGGGGCTTGCTACCCACCCTTCTAATAAATATCATTTACCACCAACAATAAAGTCTCCCACATTAAAAAGCTCTCACTAAATAAAAACCTTCTACTGAAAAAGCCTGGCTGAGTTAGCTTGGCAAAAATAAGGAGCTATGACTACTCTCCATAAATACATCAGTGGATAAACACCAAAAACTATTTAAGTTAAAGGACAATGTTGGCTCCAAAACAAACCAGGAATGAACCGGCCACGAATTAATTCAAACTAAAAATTTAAATAAAGTTTCTAACCATTCAAAGGCAGCGAAGTTCTGGAATAGCCTTCCAAGAGCAAAAGTGAAGGCAAGACATGGAACCAATTTTGAGCTGGGATTTGATTAGTTTGTGACAGAATGGTCTGACACAGCATTTGGCTGGACTGTTCAGCTCAAGAGTTTCCCTTCTAGACCTTGTTTTCTATTAGAAAAGAATATTTTAAAAAATCTTCAAGGAGTTGCATCACATAGCAACCACCCAGGACAAGATGGGCGTGTTAAAAATGGACAGGTACCGGGAAGCAGGAAGGTTAACCGGGAGATTTATTTTGCTGTTTCACCAGAACTATTGCAGATGGACTGAACAAACAGAAAAAAAAAAAAAAAGACTGGAGCAAACACTTGAAGTTACGAGTGTTGCTGCAGGAGGATCTGTCATGTAGGGCTGCAAGAGGGAAACTTCCTGATTGCCGAAGAGCTGCTGCCTTGCGGATCCCTTGGAGACAACAATGACTTGAACCACTCACAGCAACGCTGCATATTCTCTGTGTTTGTTCTCTGAAGAACAGCTTGTTCTCTCTGAACAATGAAAAGGATTCCAGGTCAGGATGGAAAAATTATTATGTGCTACTTCTCAGTGATTAAAGGGAGACTTGGAGATTTAATAGCCTGCTACAGTCAGTCTCCAGGAGAGCAAGGAAAATATTCTAGCCAGCGAGGGACAAATGATACTAAACTCCATCTCCTGGGTTGTCTGGGTATGGGAACCTGCTACTTATTGGAGAGTGTGCAATGCTAAATCTGACCTCACTGGCAGCGACGAAAATCTCACCCAACTCCCACTGGACTTTAATACAAGACTGGCAGTTTTCTTCTCAGATACCTTTCTTTTCCTAACATACACTTGTGTGCCTGCAAAGCCCTCCATTTTTTTTTTTCAAGGACAAGAAAGGGCAGAGAGGACATATGCAGCCATGCCAACCTTTAGAGAACAAACACCTTAACGGACAGATGAAAAAAAAATTAAAAAAAGAATGAAAAAAGAAGTACTGTGCCATGGTAGTCCATATCTAAGCAATGACCTTGTTTACACAATGTCTGAGATTCAGTTATGCTTGTATAGGCAGCTGTAGGCATTGGTATATGAATATGAAATCGGAAAGTCTGTCCACTGGAAAGCAAACAAGAGCATCCTATTTCCTGGGTGTCAGCGGAGCCCCCGCCTCCGCCAGCTCTCAGCTATCTCCTCGGCTGGGCCACCAAGAGCTCGGCACTAAGTGCCCAGTTTTTGCACGCGTGCTCTCTTGTGCGCTGTGCTCAAAGGTCTCATTTGTGGCAGTGCTTTATCACCACGTCCTGCTCCCAAGGTTTCGATCAGGCTGGCCCATGGGTTTCTGAAAGATCAAAACGTTTCTTCTCAAGGGTAAGAGCAGATCCTCCAGGGCTGATGGTTTGAGTTCAGTCTGTTTCTGAAAAAGAGAAGAACTATTAGAGACGTTCAGGCTTGCTACAGGGGCCTGCAACCCAGGTGGGGTTGGCAGGAGGGCCTCAGGATGGGCAAGATCAAGAGCCTTGATGGAGTTAGCTGCAGAGAAAGGCCAGCCCCATTCAGAGGGGCCAGAAAGCCCAAAATCCTTATGGGAGTGGAGGTGGGCTCTGACCAGCTGCAGGGCTAAGAAGGAATGGAGCCCACAGTGGTCCAAAGCCTTTGCTCATCACCTCCTGCCTTTGTGCCAGTAGGGGTGATGGGATTGTCATGCTCTGGGTGGTATAAAGTCACATTCAGAGGGTGCGAGGAAGAGCAATGCCATCACCCTGTCCCTGGCAGAAAAGCTGGCCCACCACCCTTCCCCAATGCACTCCCGCTGCAACACCTCCCCATCCCACTCCTGTGGCTGCCGCTCTCCCCCAGCCAGGCACACGGGGCAGCCCCATTCAAATGAACACTCCATTCTCCTCTTTGTTAGACAGGGGAGGGAGGGAAGCAATGAATTTTAGTTGATTTTTTGTAATTGTTTTTAAAGCCTACAGCCATGGCAGAGGTGGTGTGGGACACTCCAAAGCAAGGCAGTGGGAGCTGGAGAAGATCCCGGCTGCCCAGCACGCCAGCAAGGGGCTGCGTGAGTGGAGCAGGCGAGGGGCTGTGCAGCCCGCGGCAGGACAGGGCGAGTGCTTGGCCATCCCCATCTGGTGGGAACCCAGCCAGGGAGGAAACATGCCCCAGCTGCACTTCTGAAGAGCCCAAGGAGGGCTTGGAAACCATCCCTCCTCTCCTCCATGTGCACACACACACACACACGCCTTTCAAAAGCGAGTCCTGCAGGTGGGAGAGGGCCAGCAGCAGCAAACACACCAGCCCTCCACATCCTTGTACCCTACACCTTTACCACCCAAGCCTTGCCCCGTGCCAAAGAAGGATGCTCACATCTGGAGAGCTGGCAGCGGGAGGATGAGAGGAGGCTCTGGCCGGAGCAGGCAGGATGGAGATACATCTGCTGCCTGATGCCAGGGGGAGGCATGGAAGGAGCCATGGCACGGGACACCCCATCCAGGCCCCTTCCTTCCCAAATACTCATCCCTTTCATAAAAAAAAACAAAACACCTTCCTGTGGGGCAGCTAAAGGAACCGGATGCTTCCATTCATTTTAATAGACTTAAAATAAAGCCAGGACTTGGCTTCAGAGTGGAGCCAGCATCCAGTGATGAAGGCAGGCAGCGGCCCCGACGGCACCTCACCAGACTCTCCTCCTGCTCCTTTCCTGACCCCCCTCTTCCTCAAACTAAACCCCAAACAGCACGACCGGACACTAAACCCTTCCCTGAATCCTCGGTTTCCCACATCGTGCCCCGTGCCCCCGCAGGGATCTTACCCAGCCGTGCAGCGGGCGGGGGGCCGGGGGCGTCGGGGGTCCCAGCACTGCCTTCCTGGCCCCCTGGCTCCCAGGACTCGCTGCCCTCCGGCACCTCCACGCCGGCCTCACACGGCCCTTTTCGGCTTGACGTGGCCTGGCTGGCCTCCTCGGGGACAGCCGCCCTGTTCTCCTCCTCCGCCTTCACCGCAAACCACACCTTGAGCTGCTGGGCGCCGAGGTGGGCGCGCTGGCAGAGGCCGGGCAGGTCCTCCTCCCGCAGCCCCTTGTGCTTCTCGTAATAGTCCTCCAGCAGCTCCCGGCCGGCAGGGCTGACCTCCACCAGNCTTCAGCTGCCCGTTCTTGAAGCCATAGCGGCTGTCCCCGAACCAACGAATGACCTCGGCCCGCGGCAAGCCCGTCTGGGAGACGATGGCGTCGTACTCCTGGTTGGTGGGGCGCTGGGTCTGCACGAACATTTGCTTCAGCAGATGCCGCTGCTGGGCCGTTTTTTTAAAGTTCAGTTTGGTTTTCGGAGGGGTGGGCGGCCGGCTGGAGCTGCTGTCCCCTTTCTCCGTTGCGCCGCCCCCTGGTAATTCGGTTTTGCCATTGGACTCAGTCACTCTGAGGTTTTTCAGGTTGATTTTGATGGGACTGACTTTCCGCTCCGCCGAGTTTGGGTTGTTGCTGGAGGCATCAACCGAGCCGTTTTCGCCTGCGGCCCTCAGCTCATCCGAGGAGTCTTCCCCTTCCCCACCACCATTTTCTGCCTCCTCCTCCTCCTGCTGAGCCGCCTCCTCCACTTTCTTATTTTCCTCCGCCACCTTCTTCTTCCTCCTCTCTGAGAACCAGCTATCAATCTCCCTCCGCGTCATCTTCGTCTCGCCCCTCAGGCGGTTCACCTCTTCCTCCGCAGGAAGGGGATTTTGGGCAAAACTGCTCTCCAGGGCCTTCAGCTGCTCCGGTGCCCGCTCTTTGTACTTGGTGGGCGTGAAGTCGGGTGCCTGGTGCCACGACTGCCGTCGGGGTGGGTGGTGAGGGGCCGGGGTGGCTGCTGCCGCCGGGCTCAGCTCAGCTCCTCTGGGGGAGACCTCGAAGGGTATTTCGGGCAGGGAATCCAGGGCGCTGTCTCCAGGGAAGACAGCCCGGCCGCCTCTCACGTTCCTGTAGTGGTACCTTCTATCACTGAACCATTTTCGGATCTCCTTGGTGGAGAGGCCCGTGATTTTCGTCAGCCGCTCGACTTCAGCCTGGCCAGGGAACTGGTTTCTGCAGAAGCTGCCTTTCAAGGCTGAGAGCTGCTCGTGGGACTTCTTGTTTTTGTAGACGTTGGGATCCAGGAAGGTCTGCGAGGAGATGGCCGGGCAGGCAGTGAGCAGCGACTGGCCACTGTTGACCACCTTTACCCCCGACGCAGTGCTGGAGCTCACCGTGCTATGCTGTGCCGCCGGCTGTGGCTTGGGGACAGAAGTCACCGCCAAGGTGAAGGAGGAGCTGGTGCCTTTCAAGCCGTTTGCCATGATGGGCTGTGTGACCAGCAGCCCCCCCGTCCCCTCCGGCTGCCCCACCACATGGCCCGGTAAAGTCGCCTGAATAAGATGGGGCACGGTCCCGGGATTCGCAACCAGTGGCGTGTTCAAGACTGTGATGGTGGGTTGTGGCACAGACTGGATAACAGTGTTGAACATCTTCTTCCTGGCATCTTCGATCTCCTCCGGCGACCAGCTGATGCCCTGTTTCAACCTCTGGGCAGTGAACCAGATCTTCAGCTGCTCTTCTGGATACTTTGTCACCACGGTCAAGTAGCAGAGCTCAGCTTTGGTGGGGTAAGGGAACTTGTGGAAAGAGTTCTTGAGGAAGCTGTTGGAGTCCATGGCGGCATTGTATGTTGGAATGCTGCTCAGGGGGATCATCACCTTGGGAAGGGACTTGGACGTTGGTAGCTGCTGATGCAACGGGGGCTGCTGTTGCAGCGACACAAGCTGTGCAACACCCGCCTGCAGAACAGGCACGTTTCCTATAATGGAGCCGTTCACTATATGAGATGATTTTGTGGAACTTGCAGTGGGCTGGCTGACTGGCACAGACCCGTTTGGGAATGAATGCTCTCCGTCCTTCGCTTCCGACTCACTGCCGAGCTGACTTGACACATTCTCCTTCAGCGTGTGGATCTTTTTAGACTCAGGTTTACCTTTCATTATCTTCATGATGGGGGTTTTGGTAATGATAATTTCAGACTGGCCGTCCACCCCTTCTTCAGGGACCTCTGCTGGAAGGTCATGGCTGCTGGCAGCCTCGCAGAGACTTTGCTCCACAGTTGTCCGATTGTCCTGCTTAACCACCCTCCAGATGAAGCTCGTTTCGCCAGCGTGCGACTCTGCGTTGTGGTGCGAGAGCCCTTCGTGACTATTCGCCAAGAAGCTGCAGCCCACACACGCAAACGCAGGGTCTTTCCTAAAGTCTAAGTGCTCAGAGTCCAAGTGCCCAAAGAAGTGCTGAAGGTCTTGAGATCCAAAGTCACAAGACTTACAGATATAAGTGTCACCATCAGCAATACCGCGATGCCCGTTAGACAGAGCTCCATTATTACTGCTACTGGCAGCAGCATCACTAGTGGCCGGTCCTTCCGCAGGAGCATCTTGTTGGGTTCCTTCCCGATCATCTTCTACAGCAGTCTCCTGAAGCACCAGTGTTTTTACTGGTATCATGCAGGGAGTTGTGGATTTTCTTTTGCTAGCCATCACTACAATTGATCCAGGTGATTATTATTCTTTCACTTAAATGAAATTAAAATTTAAAAAGCGCTACTGTGAATGCTCTGTGGTCTAGATTCCAGCAAATTCATGATGTCCCAGTAAGTTGTTGTCAAATGTTGACAAATGTTCATATTTGCCACTGAACCTGAGGACAAGGAGAGTGAGGAGAGGTTAGTTCTCTTGGCATTAGACAAACACAACTGTCCTGCTACTTAACTTTTTCACTCAATATATCATTTTCAGCCTCTTTCACTGGAAAACACTAACTTGTCTCCGGACTTGCTGTATTTTCACCCAGATAACAGATAACACAAACATGCCTCTTTTACAGCCCACGTCAAATTCTCATCTGAGGAGGAAAACCACCAAAATTTCCTCTGACTGTGACCATCATCATCAGTGTTTTGTCAGGGAGAACAGTATCTGGGCTCCCTGTGTGCCCGGGCTCCCAGCTCAGAGTCACGCAGGAGGCAACGCCACGGCAGGGTCACCCTGGGAAAACCTACTGCTTTCCATCAGAAAAACCTGACGAAAAATCAGCACGTTCCCCACAGAACATTTTGATTTCTTCAAATTCGGCATTTTCCACCCATCCTGTCGGGAAGTTTCTTGCCAGCTCAAAGCACCATGCCAAAGGCCTCTGCCTGCGGAGACGCCTGGAGTTCTGCTGCAGGGAGCAAGGAGGTTGCAGCCAGGGCCACGTATTTTAGCCCTCCTTGCTCTGCAACCCCCACAAAGCATTTGTGAGATTCCCTCCCTGCCCCATGCACGGTTTGTTACTGATTTAACAGCACCTGTTGGAGCTGCAAGAGAGGGTAAGGCCCCAAAACACAAGAGCAGCATCACACACATGTTCCTGCCTCCCAGCCTTCCCCTCCCAATGCACTGGAGGTACTTCCTAAGAAGGTGTAATTTCACTCTCTTTCCTCTCCCACCCCCTCCTTTTTATTTTTTGTTCTCTGAAGGTAAAGCAGTTCCCAAACTGCTCCACACTGTGGAAGGCCAGGGCTCACTGGGGCAACAGCCACAACCTTTATCCTAGCCTGGTAGCTTCTCCATCTCCACAGCAGATGCTCAGTGATAGAGATCACAACCACAGGGGAGTGAGGTCGCCTGCTGTCGCTGGTACCAGGAGTCACTTGCCTGGTGACATTTCCCGATTACAGGGAAGGCAGAGCACATCTGAGAGGGCAACATCTCTGCCTTAATCCCTCTGTCAACCTTTTATACAGCAACTCTGNTTTTTTTACAAACACTTTTGCAACTCTTTTTTTTTTTTTTTTTTTTTTTCTTTTTCTTTTAAACACAGGGATAAAACCAGTGTTTTTCCAGATTGCAAGGTCACTTGGAAGCATATGGATGCACTGATTCATATTACAAAGACTCTGTGCCAGATTTTCCTGGGATTTACAGTAACAGCAACAGAGCTTTATAAAAACAGTCATAAAAACTTGAACTTAAAAAAAAACAAACAACAAACCACCAACTTACCATCCTACTAGATGACTCACAGAGGTGACTCCTATCAGTTACAGCAGTTGTGTACCAGCAGCTTTCTCACATCAGATACTCTGAGATACTCTGATCTCATGCACCGAGAAATGCAGATCGGGCAAATGACTTGGTGGTGCTTATGCAATAACTCCCCTGCTTATTTTTGTCA
>VZRU01008188.1:67431-82830 GCA_013398155.1 Pedionomus torquatus
GGGGAAAGAGGGGAAAGAAAAGCACAAAACCAAAACCAAAGGAGGAAAAAAACCCTTGATCCATGAGAGTTTTTGTCTTTCCCCTTCAGGTTCTACCTCCAGCCAGACCCACGAGATGAATGTCTGTCTTTGGGAAGTCCACAGGCAGCCTCCCAGTTCTCCACTGGTAATTAGCAAGTAAAAGCCATAAAGCAGATATGGCTCAGCATGAACAAATGGCCAGCGTAAACAAGTAGATTCTCTCTGCAGCACCCAGATCCAAGAGCTCCTCTACCTTCTCTTTCCCACCACCAAGCATCCCACCGTGTTCTGCAGTGGGTGCCCCCCCAGCATGGCAGAGACCCAGTTTGCTCTGGGCAGCGCTAGGTGCCAGCTCAGTAGCCTGGGACTCGTGCATTTACCTGGGTGCTGGGAAGGGGAGGAAAACCACAGGTCCAGGCAGCAGCGAGCGCAGGCATATGGGGGGCACAGCCCCACAGCAACCCCTGTTGCCAACCACGGCAGTACAAGGACTCTTGCGCTGGGAATTAATATTTGTTCTGTGTTTGGAATCTGTCCCTGAGAAGTCAAGCAGTTCCTAAGTTTCACCAGTTTGTTAATTTATTGCCAAAACATGCCCAGTGTGGGCTACCAGGAGAGAGGAAGGCTGGAGATTTCTGCACTCTCCAGACCCAGGTGAGAAGAGGCAAAGGCTTGTTCCCCAGCCAGAGGCTGCCCCCCACCCTGGCCCTCACCTGGATTTCACCACAGACTTGGAATCACAAACTTCGGTTACAACAAAATTAAATATTAGGAAAAAACTCTTTACTCAGAGTGGTGAGGCACCGGAGCAGGTTGCCCAGAGATGTCCCATCCCTGGAGGTGTTCAAGGTCAGGCTGGGTGGGACTTCGAGCAGCTTGGTCTAGTGAAAGGTGCCTCTGCTCATGTTAAGAGGGGGTGAAACTAGATGATCTTTAAGGTCATTTCCAACCCAAATCGTCTATAACAAAAGCATAATGAGTGTGTGAAGAGAGCATGCAGAAGCATCACTAACGAGCCTTGGGAACACAGCCCCCTGCCACGAACAGGGAAGCTATTGCCAATACATCCCAGCAACGAGCTACACGGATGGACATGCTCCAGCAACCCAGCAAAGACCCCTCCAGGCTGCACCCCTGTAGTTCAATATGGGCAGACATAGAGGTAACAGCCCACCTCTGCAGAGCAAGTCCCAACTTCCCAGGTGCGGAGGGACCTCCCTTTTAGCTGTGCTAGTCCAGCTCTAAGACAGAAGAAAAGGCAAGACTTGGCAGGGCTGAGCTCTTCTGTTCCCAGTCTGTGGCTGTGGAACCCGGCTAGCTGGGGTCTAGCCATCTTCCCTGGGTAACTCTGCAAAGCCTGCAGCTGGAAGGGAAGTCACGGGATGGGACCATCTCCAGCAGCCTAAAAATGCCAGCAGCAGAGCATCTCCTTGCCTCCTGGCAAGGGGTGCCCATCTCCACACAATGTCCTTGCCGAGGGCTGGCACCTCTAGGGAGCACCAGGAAAGGGTAAATCAGGCTGTCACTCATCTGCCACCCAGAGCCTGGTCCATAACCCAGATTGAGGGCTGACACGCTCAATTCTTTTGGGGTTTAACCTCATATGGGACTGCAAATTCCCCTGAACGAGCAGTCAGTGAGGCTTTCCCCTCCAGAGCAGCCCATCACGGTGCTAACACTGCAGGCTCTCCAAATTCAGGTGCTCTCATCGAGAACAAAAGAAAGCAACCACAACCTGAGGAAGCCACACAGGCAGGAAAAGCCTCTCTGCATCTTATTATTCCGCACTGCACAAATGTACAAACACACGCACGAACTTCAGCAGTTTGGAGCTTCAAGCAGCACCACATAGTCAACATTTGTACTAAGGAACAATTTCTCTTTATGTCCGCTGGTCAGGGTGCTTTGTAGCTTAAGCCTGGCTTTGAAAACGCGTGTACAGTCTAAAGGCAGTGGAAGCTGGCCGACCCAACAATCCTACTCATTCTCCATTACTTGGCAGGCCTGAAGGAGAAAAGCGCCTTTTCCATTTAGGCTGGTTAAACAGAGCTATTCATTAAAATTTCACCCCTCTAAAAACTACTGTACTTCTCCATTTAAAATCTGCCTTTAAGAGAAGACCTCTCCCCTGCCCCGTGAGACTCCTCATCGCCCCGTTTCAAGTCGTCACCCATTTACGAGCTGCGTTTTCCCGTTGCTTTCACGCTTCCAAGACAGCAGCAACTCGCCTTTGCTGTCATTACCTGGGCAGAGGCTGGCTGCCTGCCCTCGCACTCAGGGACTAACAGGAATTATCTCTGTTTTTTCTTTTTTTTTTTTTTTCAAACGAGCACAAAACCAAGTGAGACAGAAGGCTAGAAAGGGGTGGCTGAAACAGAACGCGATTAGAGTATAAAAATAGGTCACTAGGATAATATAACCTTTAGACTATTGGCAATGTGCCCCCCTTAGAGACAAGCCTGCGTGCTATATTTCAGGAGAATGTCAGGAATAAAAAATAAAAAAATAAAAAAAAAATACCCACAGCACACATCAAAACAAAACCACTGATCATCCCTCGGAGCTTTGCGTGCTTCTGTTTGAACATCACTAACGTTAATTTACTCACTGCTTTTCCTCTGCCCTCATCCATTTGATCGAGCACAAAATAAATGTTATGCAATCATACCATTAACATCTTCCAAAAAAATAATAATCTCTTTTGGCACAGAGGCTTTATTACGGATTTGCTCCAAGTTACACTACCTTAGCAGGGCTCACAGTCCCAGCATCCCAGGGACCCACCTCCATAGCTTCGATCCTCACATTTTGTCCATGTTGCAAAACATTCCTGGCATTCCTCCAAAGCAAAAAGGTCCAGCAGACAGATAATTGTCTCTCGACAGAGCCGGCTCCGAGGTTAACGCTACCAGCAGAGGACACCAGATAGCATTAATGGCGCTTCAAGAAGTCCCTCGGCTCAGCAGTATCTGGGTCTCCCATCACCTCACACTCAGCCGCTGAATACCAGCAGGGTGGCTTGTGCCCAAACAGGACAGTATGAGAGCATCAGTCGTGTTTTTAAACCCACAGGAGATCTGATTTCAGCCCCTTGTGCTTTCTGTGGGAGGTTTTCTTCTTGCTTGCGCTGTCAGGGATCTGTCTGTGATTGCTGCCTGATCAGAGGCACCTCAAACGGCCCCGCACAGGTCAGTATGTTCTGCCACACCACGCTGGAAATTGCTCCGTGCCTTGAGATCCCACACTTGGAGCTTCTTATCAAGTAGGGCAAGAGCAGCTCTGGCAGACACAATACATTGGAATGCACATGAGAAGGGGTAAATCACACCTAAAATATACTTCTTCATGTTTTTATTGTCCGAAATTGCCAAACTGGCTCCAAGCCAAAAGAAAACCAACTCTCGGGGAAGCCAAGAGTAAAGACTCCCAGCTCCCAAAGCAAAATAAGAACCAGAGGTCCAGATCTTGATCCAGAACCAGAACACAGATCTTGGTCTGTGATAAGTTTCTGAGGAGGGTGCTCAAGTCTTTTAAATCGGCGGGAGACAGTCAGCCGAGCTGGTGAGGAGTTGCCGTGTGATGGCAACAGGGTAAAGTGCAGAAGCCCACCGTGCCCTCAGGGCTGTCTCGGCTGCCGGGGCACAGGAACCCACTTTGGGGGAAGCCTCTGAACCCATGGGTCTGGAGCAGTCCTGCTCACAACCCCACCTCCAGTTCTGCACACCCACCTCCATATGAGTGACCCTATTTGGGGGCCATCACCCCAATTTTGAGAACAGCTCTAGACGGTAGTACCAAATTTATTGTTAAAAAACCCCAATAGCGTTAGCTTTTATACCAGCACCAAAACGACCCCGCTGCGCAACCACAAACCCAAAAGCCTGCTAGAGGATCGCACCCTTTTCTCACCGAGCATCCAGGTCCCTTGTGGAATGAAGAAACACTTGCTGAAGACAGGCTGATCACCACCTGCGGAGCAGCCACATAAGGGACAGACCCACAGCAACTCCGCGGAGATAAAGAGTGCCCAGAGCTTTGAAACGAGATGTGGGTGGAAAGGACCAAACCCAGCTACTAAATAGTACCAGACAGCGAGCGCAGGGTGCCGGAGCCGATCATCTGCAGCACAGACCAAAGGCTTACAGTGCTGCAGCCCCTTCCCAGCTGAGCATTTTTGGATTACTTCATCCACCGTGCCCTTTTGCAATATGCTAGCTTCCAACGCCGCGTTACGTTCTGGCTCGGCATCAGCTCCCATTCCCCCACTTACAGCTGCTAGAACCAAAAAGACAACTGCAAAATACTTCGGCTGAAAGCAAGGAAAGGGGATTTGGCAGGTTGGGATGGTGGATTTTTTTTTATTTNGCTAGCTTCCAACGCCGCGTTACGTTCTGGCTCGGCATCAGCTCCCATTCCCCCACTTACAGCTGCTAGAACCAAAAAGACAACTGCAAAATACTTCGGCTGAAAGCAAGGAAAGGGGATTTGGCAGGGTGGGATGGTGGATTTTTTTTTATTTTTTTTTTTTCCTCCCCTGTGGATCCTGCTTCAGAGTCGTCCTTTCAGTCCTTTAGTGCAGCCGATGGGTTTTGCAGCTTATTGAGTACGCTGGTTTATGGCAATGTTTTTCTGCTCACTGAACTGGCTCATTCTTTTAGCAGAACAAACTGTTCCACGTTGAGGCAGGAGTTGGCTGTGTTTTAACAAAGGATTTTTCCCTTCTGACAGTGTTTTGCAAAAGACCCAAAAAAAGGAGTTTGGAGCCAAGTTACAAAAGGTCAGGAGAGGCGAGTCAAGCACTGGGTGTAGTTCCTGTATGTCACAGCCAGTCAAGGAAATGGGTGGGGAGAAGAGGAATGGCATTTCAAGCTGCAATAATATGTATAAAGTGGTATTAATGAGGAATGGGCTTTTGAATGAGGATGGCAAGCATGCAGGCACTGTAATTTTTGCTTTACAAGAGCAGGCTTGTTAAGTAGGCCGAGGACTCCACAATCATTTATCCGTGAGAAGCATGCATTTGAGAGAGTTCAAGTAGCACTAGCAGCAAGAAAAAGGCAGTCTTATTTGCTTCCCCTCCCCAAGCTGATTTCAAAGAGCTACCATACTCTCATCTTCCATCAGCCAAATGAATATTCAAAGGGCTTTTGCCATGCAAATGCCAGTCAATCACCAGCACAATAGTGGGTTGAGAGACCCGAGTGGGACTGTCCTTGTCCCCTCCCCACCACCCCTGACTCTGCTCTAGCATCCCAACCATTTTTAATGGGGTGCAAGGTACACCCACAGAGGTTTGCTGGGTGCCACGGCTTCTCTGCCTGCTCCTTTCAGAGCTGCTGGATGGAGGACGAGCATCCACTAACGAGGGTGCTATGAGTGGGGAAGGACTCTGGCACTGTGGTTCCAACACCACAGCACTCCCTAGGGAGCTGCTGACAGATCTTCCCTGTTCTAGAAGCTGGGACTACAAATGGTTTTGGTCTTGGATGGACAGGTTGCTGGTGAGACCCCACTCCCTGTTCAGCAGCAGCCATTAGGGTCAGAGTCTTTCTGGCCTATGCACGGTGCTTGGACAAACCGAGATGGCCAACTCTGGCCTTGCAGATGTTGGGAGGAGGGGAGCCAAGGGGATCTGCGACAGTTGACAGTATGTCATGCCTAATACTCAAGCTTTTCCAGGCCTTGGAGGATCCCTGAATAGAAAGAAACCACCCACCGCTGGAACACAGCCACTTTTGTGGCTGGAAGGGGCAGATGTTCAACCCCATACAACAATGCAACACAACAGTTGAGACTGTAAGTGAAGAATGCTGCATCCACTTAAAACTGAAGAGGGAAATTAGGGACACCGTCTAATTCTAGACCTACCATTCAGTCCTGATGCTTACAGCTCACATACCCACTCTGCAGAAGTGGCACAGGGTTTTCTTCCATTGCCTTAAACAGACAATACCCCGGGCCTAAAGTGTCAAACCACAAGAAATTCAGAAGCATATGGTCAGACTGTAAGTGTCCAGCTCCTTCAGATGAAACACCGTTTTCCAAAAAAAGTCCAGCTCCTTTATAGTACCTACAAAAGTGAAAGAATTCCAGAAATCCCAACTTCCCAATAGGTCCTGCTGGCATAGAGGAGGGCAAACCATTAAGAGAGCTCATCACCAAACCCCTTGCTGAGATATGCTTGATGAGAAGCTGAGCTTCAGAAGTCCTCCTCACCGCAGTTAACAAGAGGTGCTCTGCCACTCGGTCACCCAGAAGAGCGGGCATGGCGAATGACATTGGCCCTACCACCAACCCCCTTCTCTCCTTCTCTGAAATACTCGTCATTTCTTTTAGGATTCACAGCAGGAGAAAAAAGGATTTGGGATTTCACTTGAGATCCAGGTGTCTGAATCACATACCTGCCAGCCAAATGCAGTCCTTGTCGTCTGCTCTCTGGTTTGAAAACTATTTGTTCAAAACCATTTGTTGAGCCACACCGGACAGTACGCAGAGACACAGAACAAAGTTCAAGGGTTATTTGTGATACAAACCGTGTTTATCAGGATTCTTATCTTTCTCCAGCTGTTTAGTGACACTTAGTATGGATCATCCTTACTGGAGAGGCTTTTTTTTTTTTAGTTGAAAACTCACTGTCCCCTCTAGGTCAGCTGTGAGCTGAAAGTATCCCAGTTATTTACTGCTGGAAGCAAAAGGAATTTCCTTACTCTCAGAAGACAGACATTTAAGTTAGTTTCAAGTACAGTTGTGATAAACAAATCATGTTCTCCTTTTCCTCTCCTGGATTTTTGTTTGTTTGTTTTTTAACTCATGCCTGCTGGTATACCCAGCCTTTTCCTTAGCTGCCCTTGGCAACTCCTCCTTTAAAAATTCATTCACAAGGATGCAGGGGAACTACAGACATCTTCTAGAGACAAATCAGCAAAGCCAGATCCCTGCTTTCTGAGCTCTCCCTTTGACACTCAATTCCCCAGGGATCTCATTTGTTGAACACAATTAAAAATAAAACAACCAAAAAACAAACTCCAAACCAAACACCAAGTATTTGGCTTCTTTTTTCCCCCTGCCCGTGAAGAGCAGAAGGTTGGGAGCTGGGTTGTTACCTTCCTGCAGGGGACAGGGGCTCAGGTCTTCAGCTTTCTACTGATGGCCAACTGGTGGCATCTCCCAAGCTCACCAGTCCACCCCACCCGCCCTGCTCAGCAGCCGGAGGACAGAAACTGCTTTCAGCAGAATGAGGAGGAAGACAAGGTGTTTTAAAACTGTGTGATGGTCCAAATAAAGGGTTTGGACTTTGGGACTGAGATTTCTTGCAAGCCTTCATTCAAAATATTGACGTACTCTTTAATTTGCGGATCGTAAGGCCTTGATATGAGGAGGTTCTTTTAAAAAGATTCAGGCATGCCGGGAGAATTGCTTCCTCGCCATGCACCAGCGAGTCTACCCAAGAACTGCCAGCAATTACTAAGCCTCCACTCTGTATTCAAAGCTCTATACAATGGAGTTTATTATTTTTATGCCTTTCAGACATCAGTGTAGCGAACTTAAGAGAGCTATTTGGAAGATTAAGATTCGAACACCACCATATTATTCAATTTAGCTCCAACACTGAACGCTTATTTCTGTAAAGAGTCACAGCTAATATTACATTTCCAACTGCCAACAGAGACAAATACTTACAGCTTTAAGTTGCATTGCAACATCTTGTAAACCAAATTTAGGAAATAAGAACATGGAAATTACTGTCATTATGCAAATACTGCCCAATTATTGCCAAGCCATACCAAGCCTATCTTCAGGTCTTGGTCATAGGCTTCAAAAATACACCCATGGAAATTACAACCTGAGGAAATCCCCACTTTCTGTGTGTGCAGCCAGGTGTGAAGTTACCAGTACACCTCCAACAGCTGTATGAAATGAATTTTCTAAATATTTAGTATGTTCATGCAAATGCAGAGATGTTTACCACCACCTCACCTCTCCAGCTCATTGCCTGCTTTGGACAGTCCTGCAAAGGAGAGGGCAGCTCTGGGTTCTCAGAGCAATGGAAGTGCCAACCCCAGGGCTCCTGCCACCCATGTTTGGGTCTCACTTCCATGTTCTTAGTGTGGCAGGAACCTCAGTCCCGTCCCCACCAGCAGGTGCTGCCTCACCTTGAAAGAAGGACACCACTCGCTTTCCCAATGAGCTCTGCACAACTCCCAGTGCAGAATTAAGGTCGCTGCTGAACCGCGTTGCTGGCTCGATTCCCCACTGTCCTATTTTGGGGCCTTTGCGGATGCCATAGAAACACTTCACAACTGCAGCTGGGAGGGACTGCTGGAGGACATCTGGACCATCCCTCCCACTCCCTGCAAAGAGCTTCCATCAATTTTTCACAGGGCTGTCTTTGAGTACCCAGCTCCTGTTTCCTTTCTGCTGCATGGGTACAGAACAGCTTTCTGGCCACTTGTGTCATTTATGGAGATGGTCAAGTTATATTTCTTTCAAAAATCTAGAAGAATTGCTCAAAAAAAAAACAAAAAAAGAAAAGAAAGAATAAAAAAAGTAGCCTGGTCCCAAAAATTTCTGGCCCTTCCTGATACAACAGCAAATAGTGTTTCCTAATAGCTGCTTCATTTGCCCAAATCAGACACGGAGACAAGTGACAAAGGGGAGCGACAGAAGAAAAAAGGGAAAGGATTCGTGCCTGGTTTCTGTCATTACACAGCTTAAAGAAGAGCTGACTGTTGCATGGTGCCCTCTTGAAACCATCCCACCTTTCGCAAACGATTGTATGAGTTAGACAAGACTGGGTGCAGGACTAGCAGGATGGGAACAACATCCTTCCAGGGGAGTAAGGGAATAACCAAGGAGTGAAGTGAAATAAGAGGAAATACCCCACCCCTCACCCCCATAAATCTGTTTGCCCATTTGAAGGCTCTCATTTCACGAGAGCCAATTTAACCCAAAGCCTTTGGAGAAAAGCTGTCTTTCAGGAACCTGAAATTTCCCAGCCCTCCAAGCAAACGTAGAAAAGTTCTCATTGCAAAGTATACCATTGTTACCAGAAATATTCCTGATTTACACCCCCACAAGCATCGCAGCCCGATGTTATAACCTCAGAGAAACCAAAATCAAGATTTCCTCCTATCAAATCAAGATTTTCCTTCTTTTCTTTCAGAAAGAAACGAAGGGTGATCTCATTACACCAGTCTAAAACATTCATCATCATCATTAGGGGGGGGAACGATACAGAATATATTATTAACTCTGCTTAACATAACTAAGAAAACAGCAGGATAAAACTAACAGGGGGCCATATTACAAAAAATAATGTTTCTGCTGTGCCAGCAGGCAGTCTGCAAACAGAGGAATGGGAATGACCAGCTGGCTCAGGGGCTTGGGAATGGCCCTTCCTTTCTAGGGCAGCAGCCCAAATTGTAGCCGAGTTAACAGAACACGGACCTCCAGGCACCTGCTTGCTTTGTTGGGCTGGGAGAGAGCAGACTTGGAAACATCTCAGTGACACTGCACCAAAGTGACAGTGTGTCACACTGCACAAAGCCAAGGGGAGCAGGAGCTGCTTCCATACTCACCTGCCGACAAAAGATTAAGCGAATGAACATCTCCAGTGTTGGGGAAGCAAGGGGAAGAAGCGCTCACTCTCTGCAGGACTCATCCCCAATCATGTCAGAAACAGACGAGGTACCTTCACAGTGAAACCCTGCAAGGATCATGCTCTTAAGATCAATCACAGAAATCCCTGCATCAAGCTCCTTACCCAAGTGGTCAGGATCAGGCAGAGCAGCTGAGCGAGAGGGTTCATTGAGTGAACTCCCCCTGGATTAATGCTGTATAACTATCTACCTTCCAGTGACAGCTGGGGAAGTGGTTTGCAGCGCTGTCCAAAACACCAAAGAGCTACACTGCCACTCTTCTCGAGGTTCTTCTAGACTATCTGCTTTCACATCAAAAGCACCTGGCAATCACAAGGGGCAGCACGCAAAATCCAGGGCCAGCTGCTCCCATCTGTACTCTTCATCCTCTCCGCTGTTCTATAATCAGGCACAAGTCTCATCACCACCTGGCAAACACTGGCGAGTGGTGAAAACCTGCCTGCAAAGAAGATACCCTCACCTTTTAACTTTCACAAGTTGCCATCCTGGGCAAGGTCCCCCATGGGACTGCAGCTCCTCGTCAGCCAAGCCTTGCTTACAAGAGGATATTAAGTTCCAGCGAGCACACCACTTGCCATCCCCCAGAGCATACAGGTGTTCTGAAACCATTCTCCAGGGACCATCTGCGCTAGGAAATTGCTGCGAGCCACCCCCTCATTGTCTGGCATCTTCTCCTCGTCCCTCCATTCCTCTGCTGGCAGTGAGAGGATCCTAGAACAGTTTGGGCTGGAAGGAACCTGTAAAGGCCGTCACCCCCACCTCCACCATCGGCAGGGACATCTTTGACTAGATCACGTTGCTCACAGCCCCTGATGTGCAATGTTTCCAGAGATGGGGCATCCACCACATATAAAGCCATTTATACTGATCATCCTGTTCTGTTTTTCCCCAGGAGAGCAGAAGAAAGGCCCATGAGATGGTCACACTTTCTACTCCATCCAGGTTCTTCACACACCAGCTATAGGAAAGGGGACAGACTGCCTTCCCGCTGCTACAGCTCTGGCTGGAAGGGAAATGCTGTCACCGGTGTATTAAAAAAAAAAAGGGAAATGAGGCACAGAGCAATTTTAAATAACTTGCCCAAGGTCACAGGAAGCTTATAGCAAAGTAAGTAATTGAACCCAGGACTTGTGAGTCCCCGTTCTCGTTACTTATCACAGATCATCCTTTTAATTCGTCACCTTCAGGCAGAAATCCTCCTAGTTTGCATACAACAGCACTGCCAAGAGATTATGCTGAATTACATCGGCACAGAGTTACAAGTTTTCCTTCCAACACAACATGCTCAAAGGGTTGCTTTGGAAATAAAGTAAAATACAATAAACCTTGCAACATGTTCAGTGTGCTAGAACAGACAACTCCCCGAGCGCTGCAGACAGACGAACCACCAAAGTTCTTGTAGGGCTCCAGATCAAGCTGGGAGATGAGGTATTTTTCCTCCCCAGTTAATCACATCGTTTTGAAGCGTGGCCTCCAGTAAGTAAGAGCTTACCAGCCCCTGAGTTTCACCTTGGATTTGCATCTTCATTCATAAATACCTCTGGAAGAAACAGAATATTGCAGCCTTAGCACTGAGCCAAACAGCAAAAAGCCTTTGCACCAGGGCTCTCCTTGAACCTGGAGTGCGATCAGCTTCGTGTTGTTACAAACACAACCACATGGACTTTACCCACGCTTTCACGGTCACAGGCACAGTTCTTCGCCTTCCTAAAGAAAATCTGCCTACAGCATCCCTCAGCATACCCCAGTCCATCCACAGACTAGAACCAGCATTTGCTGGAGCCTCCCGTACCCTCACCAGGCTGGCTGAAGGCATCTCGGCAGCATCCAGGCTGGCTGCTCCTGTGAGTCTGTGGAGGGGGGGTGGCCGCTGTGAGAGCCCCAGGAGTACCACCTCCCTGGCAGCCCAACAGCTTCCTAAGGGACACCTGTCCTTGCTCATGGAGACCCCAGAAGAACAGCAGAGCTCAGGCTGCAGCACTGATGCTCGTCCCCAGCACAGGGAGAAGCCCACACAAAAAGGAAGAGCAAAACCCAACTCCTCCTGACAGACATGCAATTTTGAACACAAGACAATCAAACCACATCCATGGGTATCTACAGCACCCAGATAATTTTCGGCTGCTGACAAAGAGTGAAAGTGTTGGGCAAGAGGTTTGGAAAGGGCCACGCAGGATGGAATTTGCCTTTCACACCCTACAATGTGGGCTGAGCAGAGGAGGGGGGAATCAAAACAGTTAGTACGGGTCTAGCAAAGAAATTTATGCAGCATTTAAGCATCCAGTAGCCTCATCTTTCTGTGTACAAGCCATTTAATTTGCCACACTGGTCTTGTACACACGCCCTCAGCAGACAGGTCAATAAGAAATACGAGTGTGGAGAGGGAGGGATGCGGGGAAGGGGATGCAAAGGCATCAGGAAACAGCATCCGAGCTGCAAGCTGGGTAAACTTCACAGTTACACATACTGACTGGGGAGATATGGAAATGAAAACAGAGGGTAGATGACTGCGGTCAGATCCCAGAACAGCTTCACAGCTCCACACTCAGGGCTACAGCCACCTGCATGGGGAACGACAAGCATTACTCAGTGCTGACCCCCAACCATCACCGTTCCCAGGGGCCACCAAACTCTGTCAGCTCAGGAAAAAAAAAAGAGATATAACTTTGCCTTCACTAAGACTACAGAAATAAACAAACCTCAAGCACTACCAAATTAAAGATTTCACCTCTCGAAGGCTTTGCAAAAGAGAATTGTCCTTTATTCCTTTACTTCATGTTCTGCTGCAGATTCACAGGTGAAGATTCACTCTCAGGAAAAATTTCCTTCTCAGGGTGGGAGAACTAAATATATCTTTTCCCCATCTCTTCTTTACTAGCAGAGAAGCAGCTGTTTGAGAGCTGATTAGACAGCCTGATCAGAGCCCTGTGAGCCCCTACCCTCACCCATGTTCCTTTAAGGCTGCTACTCACCAGAAGACCTTGCTGCTACTCTGCAAGACCTGACCGTAAACCCCGGCGAGGAACGTGGTCAGTGCTGTAGCTGGGGCCAGAGATCTCATGCACAGCACCTGGTTTTGGAAAGCACCGTGCACTCCACACACCATGGATGCTGTCTTCAGTACAACCACGCCGTCTGGCCAGGATGAACCCCTCAGCCCTCCACAAGAACCAGCCCAGCAGAAGCACCTCCAGCCGGTTATTAGGAACAAGACCAAACTAGCAGCTGTGGGCCTCCAGACCCATGAGCCCTAAACACAGGGCTGAAGAGGCGTGACATCAACTATGTCAAAAATTTGCTTGCTTTGAAATCCTACTCCTGCTTATTTATGTTAACAGGAGTACCCAGAGGCCTCAGCCAAGCCAACATCTGCCCTACAAAGCTTGGGCTGGAGAAACGCATTTGCACATGTAATGGCCACCTCCATGTAGAGCTCCTGTCTCATGGCCAGGAACAAACAGATCATAATTTTGCAGTAGAAATAAATAATAGCAAAGCCCAGGTTTTGAGGAGAGGAGGCACAGCAGAGGGGCAGGCTGTAGGAGAGCTCCTGCAGAAGTGCTGCGAGCCAAGCCACCGGGCAGCCACCACAGACACTGCCATCCCCAGGGCCTTACCAGTGCTCCCAGAGCAGAGCTCAGCTCTGCCTCCCAGCACCCAAAACACCCTACTGAATATGCTGTGAATGGAGCTGGACCACGCTCTGTAACCCCCCCACAAGGATGTAGAAAAGGTTGTTAACCTGAACAGCCAGGTCTGAGATAATTTCATCCTTCCTAGGAATCTAAGAGGTAAAAATAACATTTCCAACACACCAGCGACATGCTGAGCCCTTAATCCAAGGGACTGTTAACAGGCCAAGAGCATTCCTTGCTGCTCTTACCTTCATCTGTGAGGTCCAAGTCAAGAACTGCTCTGGAAGAGCCTGTTTGAAGGCAAAGCAGAGCCCAGGGAACAACTGAGCCTGAGAACTGGGATTTGCAGGGGAGGAAGGGAAGTTAAATAATTGAAGGGAGAACTAAGCACAGCTCGCTAGATTTTGTTCCACAATCCAAGTGTTGAAAGTTGAAAACTCAAAACATTTCCTCCCTGAACGCGCTAAATCCCCGTTTTCCTATTCCAAAGTCTTCTACTTGCTCCAGCATCCAGATACACACCTTCCCAAATGTGCTGCTAGGAATAGGCTGTTGTAAACAAAGTTTTACCAAAAAGGAAGGTTAACACACAACATATTTTTCCCATTACTTCAATACATCCTGCAAGCTCTGCAAGCCTGGTAAAGAAAGAGTCTATTTAAAAATCCAGGGTGGGGGAGAATTAGCTCACCAAAACCATAAACAGATTTGCTTTGCACTTTCAGTCCAAGAGAAAAACAAGACAGACTATGTGCATATTGATGCACACAATAGCACAATCGTTCTAAAAACAAATGAATTGGGAGGGAGAGGACACCAGAGGAAGGGGGTTGGGGGCAGGGGGGGAAAGGAGGAGTGGAGAAAAGAAAAGAAATGGGCCAAGTCCTAGAGCAGAGATCCAAGTTTGGTTCTTGAAGCTCCCTAGGAAGACGCTGGAAAGGCTGCGTATGCCAGCGCAGGACGGCGAGCACGCAGGGAGGATGACACATGTTTCTACAACGCCACGATCTGTCTCTGGGTGCAAGCCCTTGAGTAATAAACGACATTATTTTCTGCAGATGTAACACAAAGGAATCCTTCCCACTCACCCAGTGACCTTCCACACAAAGCATCCAATTGCATTATTATTATCTTTCAGTGGCAGATACCACGGGATATAAAATTTAATTCCCCTCTCCCTATTCTCCCTCCCAAGAGGCCCCGACTCTGTTTACTGAGGCAGAGTGAAGCTACAGAAGCTTTACCCTCCCTTCTCCTGCCGAGCTCCCTGTCTAGAATGGTAAGAAAACACAGAGAGCAGCAACTTTCACTGTGTTTGCAAGGTTACTGCCATAAGGTGTTTGAGGACCCACCAGGTTGCAATTAATTAAGGCAGCTTCAAGGAGGACAGCTCTCGGGAGTGAGGGTGCAGGTGGATCCCGGCACATCACGTGCTGCAGCAGGATCCATTGGTTTATTCCTACCCGTTCAACGGGCTGGATTTAGCCTGCAGAACTGGAAGCGTGTCAGGAAAGCTACAGCAAACACCATCAGCCCAGTTGTTGTACTCCCAAAACTGATTATTTAATAAAGTCTAGAAAGAAGCAGTCTCCAGGCACGCCACACGCTGGGTAGAAATCACTTGAGGGTATGAAAAATCCCTATTTCCACAAGGATACTGTCATTTATCACACAGCCATAAATTGGGTGAAGGAATTCTCCACCAGTCTGCTCACTAAAGTTGAACTATAGAGCTTCATTTCCTACAAATGACAAAAACAAAAAAAAAGCCTTGCTCTAGTACGAACGAAACCCAATTTCTTCTTCAAAAATCTGGAACAACTTAATGGAAAAATCAGAGTTATTTCCAAGCACACTTGCTCTATCCCAAGAAGCCAACAAGATAAACACATTGCTCTCCTGACTCCCCATCCACAAGACAGTAAGTTATATAGGTTCTTAGGGGTGGGGGAAAGGTACATCAGTGCTCTGGCACAAAGACCACCAACCTGGCACCAACCAGGAGAAGGGTGCAAACACACAGGACATTTGAACTCTGTCCTGTCCAAAGTGTGACGTTCAGAAGCAAAAAAAAAAAAAAAAAA
>VZRU01008188.1:102702-124220 GCA_013398155.1 Pedionomus torquatus
GATGGCGGGGGCGTGCGATGGGCACGGGGGGCCGTGGGTGCATCATGGAAGACCACGGTGGAAGGGGCACTACGGTGGAAGGGGCACTGTGGTGGAAGGAGCCTCGGGCATCACCCAGTCCAACCGTTCATGGCAAAAAGCATGGCCCAGACAAGGTGGCCTGGCACCCTGACCGGTGCTGGGTGCCCCATGGCAAAACCGTGGCCCAGACAAGATGGCCTGGCACCTCAACTGATGCTGGGTGCCCGGTGCGTGCCAGGTCCTGCTCCCCTGGCCGTCTCCCGTCTTCACTGCAGCCTTTCTGTGCCCCATCCCCATCCAAAGCTGGCTTAGGGAGCTGAACCAGCTCTGCAGGGAGGGTGGCCGGGGGTACGGGTGGCCGTGTGCCCCGCTCTCAGCACGCTGGGGGCTGTGAGAAGGGTGACAGGTCAGATAGAAGCACAGTCACTCCATGAACACCATCAGTTGTCCTGTGAAAATCCCACCCAGCCATGGGCATCTCTGCACCTTCTGCCTGCACCAGTGGAGCCTGGCATGGGCACTTTGGTGGCTGGAAGAGTCCCATCGTCCCTTCCTGCTCCCAACCTTGCCCTCCCCCAGTGCAGGATGGAGGGTACTGGGAGGTTTGAGGGGTCCAGCTGCAGGGTGGGGGGCTCTGGGCAGCACTGCCCAGGCTGGAGAGATGCTCTTGGGGTGGCCAAACCCTTGCATTCCATTAAACACTTGGGCAGCATTTAATAACAGCATACAATGAGCAGGGGATCAAACAGAGCACCAAGTATTTTTATTTATTTATTTTTTAAAAAGCGTGTCTTGGAAACATTGTCTGTCTTGAAATAAGACACCAGGTTTGGACAAAAGATAAAAGATTTTCCAGCTGCCTAAATGTGCACGTCATTCTGCTTTTCCTGGATTCGGAGCTAACGGTCAAACTCCGTTCATGCTGATGTAAATACGATGTTGCTTATCTAAAGCTGTTGGCTTTAGGGCACAGGTCTATCAGCAGCTTGGGCAAAAAAAAAATCCCTGTGTGTTCTCAATGCACTGCAAGTTCAGAGACTTCATTTTTTCAGGACCATTCAGTGCTCCGGGCTGTCAGCTTCCCTGGTTTTAGAGTGCAGCTGGATTTCTCTGCAAGCCCTGGCTCTCGGAGCCACCCGACTGCGTAGGAATTGCAGCTTTCTGTTTTTTCTTGTGTTTACGGCAGAAATGTGAACTTTTAACAGGTCAGAAACTAGGAGGCAAGTCAGCCAAATCAGTTATAAACCAGAACGGATGGCTTTCGACCAGTCCTGTGGCTGTAATTCAGCTTTTTCAATGCTTGTGATTGGCGACAGGATGGCATTTCCTCCTCTTCAGGCAAAATGACTTTCCCACCCACTCCATCACATGCCAGGCCAGTCTGACCTGATCTTTCTGGGAAGAAAAAAAAAGCTCCAATACCACTGGTTTTGCTGTTGTATTTCTGGCTCTAGGGCCAGCCCTCAGAGCAGCTGGACCTCCAGGCATTACAGCCGTCCCAGAGGGAGCAGGACACCTGAGCCTTGCTCCATGTGGCTTTCATAGGGTGGGAATTTTGCCCCATCCAGCTGTGCTGACTTGGTGTTTCTTCCTCTCCTCTCCTCCTGTTCTGCTGAATCACTCCTTTCACAAGCTTCTGGAGCTCTTTGATGATCCAGGGGAGGGAATGGGAGCTCCTGACCAGCCAGCTGAAAGAGGCAGGACGCTCTGCCAGCCTTCTTCATGCTCCCTCTGTTCTTGAAAATCTGCTTTTTCTCTGCTGAGAGAAGGGACCATAATAACAGGAAAACCCTTTCCCATCCCTCCTCCAATCCTCCCTCCTCCTGTGGGGATTCCCTGGAGGGTGACAGCAAAGGATGTCAGGGACAACAGCCCTGCTGGCAGCAAGGAGATGCTCCAGGGAGCATCTGGCTCAGGGACCTTGGACTTGCAGGATTGATTGACAGCTGTCAGCCCCACATCTGGGTCAACAGCCTGATAAACTCAATGGCCATCTCTCACCTGGCATTTGGTGCTGGCAGAATCCTGCTCTGTGGCTGCAAGGGGTGCACAGCATTCAGGGAAAAGCATCTTTGCTTTTTGCATCACAGCTTTGGATGTTGATGGCATCTCTGGAACCCCCAGTGTAAGGGGGATGCTGGTGAGGTTGAAGGACAGGGCCAGAGTGTGCCAGGCTAGTGGCCATTAGGAGATTGTGTCCCAGAGCAGCGAAGTCATAGAATTATGGAATCATAGAATCATAGAATGGTTAGAGTTGGAAGGGACCTTGAAGATCATCAAGTTCCAACCCCCCCTGCCATGGGCAGGGACACCTCCCACTAGAGCAGGTTGCTCAAAGCCCCATCAAGCCTGGCCTTAAAGTCCCAGAGCATCCTTCTAGTGTGGGAAAGGGAGCAGGGAAACATGACTCCCTGTCTCAGGGGTGGGAAGAGGATTTGGATTCTGCAGTAACTGCCTTGGCAAAATGGGCTTCCAGCCGTTAAGCAGTACTGGTGCCCCCAGCTACTAGCCAAGCCCCACAGCTGGAAGGATTACTCCTGTCCCAGCCCCAAACTGCATTTGCACAGCAAACCAGGAGACTTTCTATCAACTCATGTTCCCCTCCTGTCTGAGAGAGCTTCTTGCTCCTCTGCAGTGTCTCTGATGAGCTGACCTGTGTCAGGTCTCAGTCAGCGTGGAAGCAGGCAGGTTAGCTGGCTTCCCAGCTCTTTCTTGCAGCTGGATCATCCATCCTCCCTCCAAACGTTTCACCCCAGGCCCATGAAGTAGCAGACAGCAAGGAGTGGGGGGGTGGGGATCCAAGGAGAAGTGTCCTGAGGCTGCTCAAAGATGAGCTTAAGCAGCTGGGAAAATCCCAGACAAATAATGTCATGACTGAGGGAGGAGGCAAAACCTCCATCAACCCCCACCTTGGAGGCAGCTGAAGAATTGGCTGTGGCCTGGCTCGTCTGCAGCAGCTGTTGAAATACAAAGAAGGGGAAAAACAAGTCTGTCTTTGACACAGCTTCTCCCCTCTCCCACCCTGTAACTGAAGACATGACTTGTTTTTCTGGGGCAGAGGAAAATTTAGGAGTCTCCCAGGCAGCGAGTGCCTGGGGTGCTCCCAACTGCCAAGTGGATGGATGGATGGTGTCTTTCTGGAGAGGTGCTGGAAACACCAGGACTGGATCGCGGCGCTGCCAGTCAGTGGAGGCACAGCACAGCCTGCAAGGCGGCATCGAGGGGCTGGGGTGCAGCCAGCCCTACCCCTGCCCCGTGCCGGGTGAAGGCTGTGATGCGAGAGGGATGGGGAGCGCTGGGGATGCAGGACAAAAGCCACCGAGATGGATGCGGGTGGGAGCTTTCTGGAATGCAAGGAGCTGAAAATACTGCATCTCAGTTGACTAATAAAAAAGCCTCGTTCTTGTTTTGCAAAGGCTCATTGCAGACATCTGCGGGTTGTGGAGTTCCCAAAAGGGGGAAGAAATCTCTCTCTGTTGGAGCAGCTCCCGGAGGAAGGATAGAGAGGATGCACCAAGAAGTTGGTGTTCTGAAGGCTACAGGCACAGGTAGTGATGGACCTGCAGGGCTCAGCTGCCAAAGGAAACGAAGGGGAGGCAAGGGGGGCAGGTACGAAAAGCAGCTGGCAGAAACCAAAAATTATTGTATGGCTTTGCGAAAAATGACTGTGGCAATTAAAAGCGCTTTAAGTTTTTTGGAGAAGTAAGAAGTAAGTAAAATGCTGTGGGGCCAGATTGTGGGGTGGCACAGAGGGAGGTACGGCCGTCACCAGCTGCAAGGGATCGTGTGCCAGCAGCTGGGCATAAGGGCCAGTGGGGAAAACCAGCTGAGCAAGGAGCTTTTGGTGGTAAGTGATGGGGCAAGCTGTTTCTGCAAGGTGCCCGAGGGCCAAATGCTTGTCCCTGTGTCCGGAGGGTGGGCGATCGGAGCCACAGCAAGGCTGAACTGCTCCTGTTGGCTTTGTCTTTCTTCTCCATGCCCACCTGAAAATACATCCAGCTGGCCAAGGAAGAAATGGTGTCCTCTGGTAAAATGTCCCCTGCAACATCTTTGACCAAGCACCTACAGTCCAGATTTGTCCTTGCTTTTTAGTTCCAGCCCCAGGGTTTGCAGCGTGCCCTGGGTGCCATCACCAAGCACTAGTCTAAGATGCCGTGACAAGGACAAAGCACCTGAGCTGTCACATCCCATGATGTCTAGACTGAGGTTACAGCAGTCTCCTTCCCCACTGAGCATCAGTGCCCGGTGGCCTGGCCATGGGCTATGGGGTTTGGTGGCACATGCCCAACCTGGGGTCCCCAGAAGCCCTGCTGGGGTCAGCAAGCTGGTGCTGCCTGGTGCCAGCCCACCCTCTTTGGGGACTGCAGCCTTGCCTGGCCACCCACAATAGCTGCTTTCAGTCCAATTTCACTGAGGGGTAGAGCTCTCAGAAATGTTAAGCTGCTGGAAATCAGGCTTCGTTCCTTAGCTCATTTGTCACAGCTTTTAAGAAAGTTCTTGTATTTGGTCTGGGACCTCGCGTCCAGGCTGTGCTCGGCGCTGTACGGGCACAGGGGGGTCTCCATGCCTCCCACTGCTATCAGCCTTACCAGTATGCCACACCTGAGGAAACTGGGGCACAAGGAGGTAACAGGGCTTGCCTGGGAATGAGATGTGACATTTCTGCAGATCATCCCGTCAGCTGTGATGAACCTGTGTGGTTTGGACCCTTTTCCCTGCGCACACACCAGCAGGAGATCCTTTGTCCCCAAAGTGCCACCAGCTCTTGGGCAGAGCAGGAGTTGCAGCCACTCCATCCACATCACTCCAAAATTCAGAACCAGGGGTGCTGGGGAATCACCTACAGAGCAGACTGGGTGGTCATGGGGCAGAGCCCACACCAGCCACATCCTTACCCCTGGGGACTCAGTCTGGTGGGAGATGGTGCAGTTTTGGGGGGATAAAAAAAAAAAAAAAACAACACAAGCAAACAAACAAAAAACTCCACTGCCTCGGTTTCTTGTCTGAGTCCACCTGGCTATTCCTGCATCACTTCCCTGATCCTGTCAGGCCTGCTGAAGTCTAAAGACTTCAGTTTTCTTAAAGCCTCTGCTTTTTTTGTGTGTGCTCTGCTTTCAACTCGTCCCACTGGAGATAACCCAGGGCGGAGGAGCCCCTGGAGCTTGGCCACCCACTCCCTCCCTTTAGGTCATGTTCAGACTTCACTGGGGGCTTTGGTGGTGCCTCTGTGAAATAATGCTCAGTGTTTCTTTGGGTCCTAGTGCTTTCCTAAGATGGGGAGAAGGAAAAAAAAACCAACAACCAAACAAAAAACAACCTACCCCAAACCCACAAAAAGCCAGAAAGCCACAATGATGGAAGCGGAGAGGTGATACCTGGCTGCAGGCAGGGGCTGGTGGGATGCAGGGTACCTGGGACTTTGCAGTGCAGGGGGAAGGCTGGAGGCCGGGATAAGGTGGAGGGAAAGCCACCATCCTGTGGTGACAGTTCTGTGGAGCCCCCAGGAGCGCCAAGGGTGGGCACAGCACGCAGGCTGTGGTGTACGACACAGCACAGCAGCAGCCTTGGAGGATTTTACATGAGGGAGGGTGGGTGACATTAGCTGTGTCCCATCCAGAGCTGCCCTGGGAGGAAACACTGCCCTCCCATTTGTCCAGTGGCACGGGCTGGTGCAGGAGGTCCTTGCGTCCCAGTCTGATCCCAGTCCCAAGATGCACAATGAAATCAACTGACCTGAATTCACTCTTCCAAAGTTTGCAGTTATTGAGGGCAGCTAAAATTATCCTTTGAAATCTCCCCAAACCCTGGGTTCTGCTGAAACTTTGTCCCTCCCTACAAGCACCACACACAAGCACATTCTTCACTGTTCAGACCTGGCCAAGATACCCTCGATCTTACATCCACGAGCAATTAAGTGAGCAACACGGCAATTATCACCCTATCCACCCTTAGGGGTCATACTCCATATGACCCTATAGCAATCTTTATAGCACTATGGATGAGCAAAAAAATTAGCACCTGGCACAGGCTCCCTAGCAAGATACTTCCCACTCTGGACTGTCCTCAGCCTGATCATGGCTGCATGAAGATGCTCTTCAGCCATCACAAACCAGCTTTAAAACGGCAGATCGTTCCCAGAGCTTGCATGCCCAACTTCTCTGAGCACCTTTTCCAGAGGGTTCAGTGTTCCCTGGGGTCCTGAGGGGTTAAATTCAAGGAGATCTGGCCTGGAAAATGAAGGAAATCTTTGGAAATTCCAGCCTGGTGGGTTGGGCTGCAGTGGTCTTGAGGGATGGTGGGTTGAAGGAGGGAAGGAGGGTCTCTATCAGTGCCAGGCAGTTGGCAGCTCTGCCCAGAGCTGCTGGAGCAAAGGAGCTGGTTGTAATTAGACACAGAAGCTGATGGCAATGAGACTCAGCTGCTCCATGCAGGTGTCAGCACCTCCCCAGATCCATCCTCCAGCCCTCATAGGCTCGGCAGGAGACAGGGCGTGGGTGCTGTTTGGGAGACGGGTCCTCCCCTTGCTCAGGTGAGAGGAAGGAAGCAGCAGGGAGAGGAGGAGCTGAGGGTGAGTGTGTGAGTATTGCTGCTGGCAGAGAGCACCTCTTGGGGTTTCTGGGCTGGCTGGCCCAAAGTTGAGGAGGTGCCGAGGTGCAGCAGTTGCCCAGGTAATGAGGCAGGTCCTGGGTGGTTCACAGTGTGGGATGGATGGGAACTGTGAATGCACAGGGTGGGAAGGATGTGCTGCTTGTGGGGTGACCTGAGGCTGTAGTTACTTAAGAACAGGGCAGGCTAATGTTTCCAAAGTATCTGCCTTGTTTTGGGAGGTTTTTTAGCTGGAAAGATGGATGTGGGCCGTGTTGCCTCTATGGGGAAGGATTGCCCCCTTTGCCCTCCACAAGAGCTGTGTGCTGAAGGGCTGTGATCCTGCTGTTTATGGGGTTTGAGTGGTGGGGATGCTCTGTTCCTTTGTAGGGTTTATTGAATGTGTCTTACTGTCCTTAGGATGGCTTGAAAACACTTTCTCCTGCTTTGTCCACCTATTAATCTCTCTGTGAAGTGTAACTCATTATCCATCTCCCTAATGGACCTCTCCCATCTATGGTGGGGCTGAGAGCTGTGAGAAGTCTGAGCTTCTCTTCTTTCTTCCCAGCCTGTCCCCAGCTTTCCTGGGTGAAGTCCATAAGGAGTTAAACCCACTGAGCTGAAAACTGTACCAGGTGCATCCTCCTGCTGCTGTCCTGAGCTCTGGGACTGAGCAGGTCCCCTGCAAGGTGCAGGCAGATGCCTGAGGGGAGGGTAGTGGGGCATGGAGTCCCACCAGGGATGCTGACCCTGCAGAGGGGACATGACCCTGGCATGAGGTTCTTGGCAGCACATTTTGCTGGGCGGCTGCAGAGCTGTGTTAAGCCCTCACACCCTGTGTTGACTGTGAAGATGCCACTCAGCGTGGGCATGTTCCTGGGAACTCTTTCCAAACCTCCACCCCAGACCCCTCAGGATGTTCAGGATTGTCTTCCCAGGTTTTTCCCGTTTCAGGCTTGTCTCAATGTATACCCCAGCTGGGAGCATCAGGGCCAGCCCAATTGTTCCTCTGCTCTGAAAATCCTCCCCCCTCTGCAGAGAGGAGCTCTCTGCTGTTTGCTGCCAGGCTCTACAGCACAGCGGGAAAGGTGGCTGGAGGGCTGCCCGCACTGGCAGTGATGCCCGGGAAAGCTGGGCTCAGCAGGGTGACGGGTGGCCCCGTGACACTGGCCTCGCTTGCAGCAGAGCTGATGGAGGCACCGAAGCTTCTGGAGCTGGCTACTGCTTCCCTGGCATTCCACCCTAGGAGGAGGATCTGTGCTTTGAGCTTATTCCTGGCTGTTAGAGAGAAGTGGGTAGGACAGGACACGGGGAGGTGATCGTGTCTCCCCATGTAGCCTGCCTTCTCAGCGGGATGTCTGGGAATGGGACAGGGCTGTGCTTGTGCCAAATGGATCAGACAGTGACTGCTGGGGCAGAGCACCCATCAGGTGGCACCTATTAGTCCTCATCCCTTTGAGTAAGGAGTCAACTCTCACTGGCTAGGAGCTGTGCTGAGAGCCCCTGGGGCCACAGTGTCATCATCTGATCATGCTGCCAGCACAAGTCTCCTTTTATTCATCCATGGTCCTTCTCAAGTGGTCATCCTATGTCCTCAGTCTCTCCTTGGGGTGAAGCAGGGTGCGGAGCTGTCAGCTTGGGAAGCTGGGATCAGCCTCTAGTGGGGTGTGCTGACACCAAGACTGTTGTACTGCTGATGCCAAGTGCTGAGTAGGTGGAGCAAGGGGCTCCTGGCTCCTCTGGCTCAGGGTCTGGGGACCAGCACCCCAATATAAATCTACGAGGAAATAGTCCAGGGACTTCAACATGTTGACCAGGAGGCAGCTACAGCTGCAGCCTGCAGGAAGGGGGCTGCAGGAGAGCCATTTGGAGCCTGGATGCCACCTTGTATGGCTGGAGGAATGGCTGTGCTGTGAGCCCCAGCGTTCACCGTGCTGTTCTCCAGCTTTGTAAGCGTGTCTCTCCTCTGGCACAGCAGAGGAGAACGGTGTCCAGTCAAGGAGTGAGGAACTAGAGGCTGTGAGTGGGCAAGAGGATGAGCAGGAATCAGGTTCTGCCTGTTCTTGCTAAGGAAAACTACCAGGCACTGCTGTGTGGCTCCTGAGAATGGCATGGCAGAGCTGTTCAGTTGTCCTCTGCATAGCACAGCTCCTTTGCTGGGATTCTCCAGGAAGGTGGATGATGGCAACAGGGGCCACAGCATGGAGAACAGGGAGCTCTGGCTTTAATGAGGGCCATGTCTGGCCAATTAGGCAATGTTGAGGTGGGATGCCTTCACCTATCTGTGGGAAACATTAGGTTTGGGCTTTGTTTGAAGGGAACATGTGGTGTGTGCAGCAGCACCTCAGACTTTCCACATCTCTGGCTTGAGTTTTTGGGGTATTTCTTGTTTTGTGAGGTTTTTTTTTTTTAATCTTTTATTTGAGGACCGTACAGGGCTGGAGGTCTCCTGCCAACCACACTGTTGTTTGAATGGGCTGTTGACAGCGTGTTTGGGATGTAGTATTTAGCCTCCAAAGGGGCAAACGTGGTGGTGCATCCTGATGGTGAAGGTCTCTCTCCAAGCTGGATGCAATGACTAATGCTCTGGCTTCTGTCTTATTTTCTGGTGCTCGCAGAGGCCCTGGCTGATCTCCATCAAGACCCTTCATGCGTTTGACTTGGTTTCCCTAGAGACTGGCCTGTCCCCGTGATGGGGCTGTGTTTGCAGCTGTGAGATGACTCCTGGAGCAAACTCTCATTGCATTTAACTGTTGGAGACCTTTTTTTCCCCCCAATTCGAGTCTATTCCTGTCTCTCGTTTGCAGTCTCAAGCAATGAACTACGTGGGGCAGCTGGCTGAGTCCGTCTTTGTCACGGTGAAGGAGCTGTACCGGGGCCTGAACCCCGCCACCCTGACAGGCTGCATCGATGTGGTGGTGGTGAGGCAGCCTGATAACTCCTTCCAGTGCTCCCCGTTCCACGTGCGCTTTGGGAAGCTGGGGGTGCTGCGCTCCAAGGAGAAGGTGGTAAGTGGTGCCTGCCCTGGGGCTAGGCTTCCTCCCTGGTGTCTCCATACCTAGGATCTTCCGTAACCCACAAGTTCTTCCATAACTCTGTCTGAAGGGAATAGGAGCCATGCTGAGAGGGGTGCTTGCCGATTTTTTTGGAGCAAATGCCCCCAAATGGAACCAGTCTTCTTCTGGAGAGGACTCTGCTTACCAGGAAAATTGGTAGAGGTTCCTTGCCTCAAAGGCTGGGTGGCTGTAAGCCCTGCAAGCAATCTCAACCTGTTCCTTCCCCGGGGAAGTGTGTTCCTGTATGCTGACAGGTGAGTGGGTTCAGATGGACAGGCTTCTTCTGCCTCTTGCCAGGTTGACATTGAAATCAATGGGGAGCCTGTGGACCTGCACATGAAGCTGGGTGACAATGGAGAGGCCTTCTTTGTTCAGGAGTCGGAGGAAAATGAGGTTGGTGACGAAGAGGTGCTGCTGGTCTGTGTCTTCCTGTGACCCTCTGGAAGTGTGGGCTTGAGGTAGAAGGACCAGGTTGGGACTGCTCTTCTTCCTTGGGGTGACTCCATTATCCCCTCTGATGCTTTGTGTGTCTAGAAAAGTTCCTGCTTGAAGGATCTTGCAACCAGTGTGGAGGATTTAAGCAGTGGAGCAACCTGAGGGAGCATTAGATCAAATATATGCATCTCAAACTGTCCTCGATGACATGACCAGGCAGATACCTTGGAGCTTGGCCTCTTGAGGGATCTTGTGACAGGGATGAGGGTGACCCAGATGTTGTGGCAGGCTGCCTACTCTATTGGGAAGCAGGACGAGACTAGTTGTGGCTTCTGGAAACCTCAACAGCTCTCTCCAAAGCTGACTTGTGGTTGCTGCAAGATTGGGCTGGGCTTGAGAGCAAGGAGAGGGTTCCAGAGTCAAACCCCATTTGCAGCCTTTGTAATTCTGGTCTTGTGGTGCCATCTCCTGCCTGCCTCTCCTTGCTCGTGTTAAAGATGTCTTTAACTTGTGGCTGGATAACCCTGGTTGGGTTTTTTTGTTGTTGTTTTGGTGGGGAGTTTTTTAATTAACTCTTATTTTTACTTAGGTTGCATGTACAAAATCTTTCTTTTTGGGCCTAGACACAAAACCATCCCCAAGCTGAGGGTTTGGTGGTGTTACTGGTGGCATATGTTGCATTAGAGCTGTGAGTTGCCAGGCTGCAAAAGAGGGTGCTGGAGCTGATGGGCTGTCCTATCCCTCTTGCAGGGCAGCATTCCCTCTCGCCTCTGCACATCTCCCATCCCCCGGGAGGAGAGTCCAGAGGATGCCACTTGCCTCCTGCCCATGAAAGGGCCCTCCACTACTGAAGTGACCCCACGCAAGAGGAGGCAACGCAGGAGGAAGCCCAAGCGCAAGGAGGTGTTGGACTCTGAGTTAAAAGGCTGCGAGGAGACCAAAAGCAAGATGTCCACGGAGGAGCCATGCAAGCTGCCAGCCCTCAGGTGGGTGGCTGGATAATCACGGAATGGTATGTGTTGGAAGAGACCTTTGGAGATCATCTAATCCAACCTTGCTGCCAAAGCAGGTTCATCTAGAGTGAGTATGGACGTGAATGCATCCAGGCAGGTTGCTTGATGTGGTGGGTCAAGCCTGTAGGTTCACTTGGTGATGCCCAGCAGTACTGAAACATAGGGATACTGTTTTGAGTTGGACCCTGGCCTCCTGTGGAGTAGAAAGCCAGTGGAAATGGTGAGGAAGCACGTGCCTAAAAGAAGCAAAACTGACTTGTTTTTTCTTTTGCAGTGATTCACTGTGTTTCTCCTTTGCTGATCTCCCTGAAGAAGAAACCAGGTCATTGAAGTCCCCAGAGGTGTACCCTTACCCTGATGGAGAACTGGCCCCCATGGAGAGGTAACAGGCAGAGCCAAGGCAATCTGCTTGGCTTTGGTGAGAGCAGGAGATCTGCCTCGTGGCTGGGAAGGTGGTAAGGAAAAGGGATTTGGGGGTGCCGGGAGAGGAGGGTTTTCCTAGCTTGACATGATGTGGCTGGAGGAAAGCTTGGAGCCAACAAGAGACACTTCTGGCCCTGCTGAGAAGCTTGCATGCACCAGGCTCTCCTGCACAAGCAGTGACACGGTGCTTTGACTCCTTGGGCCTCAGCTCCCCATGGGCTTTGCTCATCTGTAAGCTAGGGTCTTATTGGGCTGAACTGTATATGGGGAAACAAGCCTTTCGGGTTCTTGGCCCTAAATGTGATAGGAAAGCATGGGCCTGTAGGGTAGATAAGGTCCAACATTCCTTCTTGTCTTGTAGCCCCACCCCAAGCCATCCATCTTCTCCCAAAAGTGACTCTGAGCTGGAGATCAGACCACAGGAGAGTTTAGCTCTAGGGGCTGAATCCCATGTGCAGTGGACCTGGGGAAGGCTTCCTCAGGTGAGCCCTGCTCCTTTTCTCTAGCAGCTGGTGGGGGAGAGGGTCTGAAGGGCCTGCACAAAGTGGAGGAGGCTGTGGCCAGGCAGTTCTGGAGGAGTTGTTGTCTTCTGCTTGATGCTTAGGGCAGCTGCTCATCCTCAAATCTGTTATTCTGCTTTCTTTCAGGTGAATAAATCAGAACAAGTTGAACCAGTGAAATCCACAAAGATCTTTGCTCCTGCAGCAGCTACTGTCTCTGTGACACCAGTCCCGGTGGATGAGGCAACTCATCTTGTTGCCACCTGTGAAGGCTTGGGAGGAGGTCCAAGCGCACTGGGACACCAGTGTGAACTTTGCTCTACTGTATCGGTTGTTGAACCAACATCTGCACCATGTGATGGGAACAGCATCCCTGGGCTGAAGGATGTCCCCAATGCTGGGGGGGCAGAGAGCTTGTTGGAGGCCTCCTCAGATCCACAAGAGAAACAGGAGGAAGGTGGAAGTGTTGTGCCAGAGGCTCAGCCAGATGTGGAGCCATTTGAGGGAGCTGTTTCTCCCAAGCAGGTGGCCTCAGAGGACCCTAACCCTCAGCTAGGAAGCCAGAGGAAACAAGGTCAGTGGGTGGCTGGGTCTGCTGGAAGTGGTGTTTGAACCCAGAGATGTATTTGACTTGGATGTGGGGCTGGGCTGTTCATTCAGTGTAACTCCTTCATGGCTGCCTTGGGTGTTAAAGATGTGACATGTTTGCTTTGCCCTCTCCATGTTTGACCAGCTTCTTTGCTTTGAGGATGCATTCCTCAGGTTTCCCCCTTTCAGTGACCACCCAGGTCCTCGGAAGGCTTTCTTGCCTTACATTTCCAGAAGTCCATGCTTGGATGTCTCTGCTTTTACATACTTAAGAGAATTCTTGGTGGTGTAGACTATAGCTAAATTTGATGTGTCAGGTAGCACCTGGCTTGATTTATCTTCGTCCTGGCCATGCTGAGTCAGGGGGACAATCATGGTGTCGAGGGACACTTTGCTCTGTACATATAAGGACTTTTATGTTATTTGTCTTAGTGACTGTATGCTTCCAGACAGCATCAACTTAGAACAAAATTGTGTCCCAAAAGAAGAGGTACAAAGAGAGAGGTCACAAAGTATTGTCTTGAATAGTGCTAACTTCAAATGGCACCTGCAGATTGTCATGGTGGGTCTTTGGCCTGTCCTTTGTGTCTGCTTGGCAAGTGGTCTCATGCTAGTGCAGGTGTCTTGAGGTGCTGCTTTTGCTGTTGATTTAGGGTAGTTTTTTCAAGTAGGAAAAGAGATGGTGCCTTTATATGAACATGACAAAGGAAATGCTGTTAGCTGTCCTGATAGCTGCTGAGATGATTGGAAAGATGATTAAGCTGTGCTCTCTCCCTTCTGTCTGTGTGTTGAGGATCCTCCAAAAGAAGCCCTCACTTGGGTCCCAGTGATGTTTACCTGGAAGACCTCTCCAGCCTGGATGAGAAGCAGGTGGCTTTCTATTTCCCCAGGAGGTACAGGATGCCCCAGTTGGCAAGCTCAGACCCTGAGCAAATCCCTTCCAGCAAAGGGTGGAGGTATGTCTACAGCTATTGACTGATGATGCCACTGTTTCTTCTCTTGCTGGTAGTGACACCGATCACAGTTCAAAGCCTCTGGCAGACCCCAGCAACCCTCTGTGTGTCCAGCTAACATCTGACTTGCCTACTGACAGCCCCGTGGACCCTAACCCAGATTTGATGCCCACAATTGGCCTGTCACTGTGTGGAGGGCTGGTGGACATCAGGCAGATCTCTCATGGTAGGTGGAAGGGGAAGAAGGAATCTGCTGTCCTGAAAGCTGTTATATATACCAGTGGCATGACACAGCCTTTGTCCCACCAGAGAAATTCATGGAGCACATGGTGTCCTACCAGCAGTTTGCTGACAATCCAGGACTCATCGATGACCCAAACCTGGTAATACTGATCAACAAGAAGTGAGTGGCTTGTTCTTCTTGCTGCTTCATCCCAAGATGAATTGTGGCCCTTTTGTCCCTAAAGAAATGCTCCTGTAAGAGTGACTCCATCCCAGAAAATGAGTATGCTGCAGTAGTTGTGGGAGGGCACTTTCTGACCACACTGCAGGATGAGCATCTGGAAGCAGACCTTCCACGAGGAGTGGTGATGTTCCCATCCCTGTTTCTTCTTCCAGGTATTACAACTGGGCAGTAGCTGCTCCCATGGTACTGTCCCTGCAAGCTTTCCAGAAGAACATTCCTGAGGTCAGTGGCACAACATGTTTACTGGGAGGGCAGGGCTTAAATTGTGGTGGGAATGCAAGAGGCCAAGCTGCCCATCTGGGGCTTTTCAGGTTGCCTGGAGTAGAGCTGAACATCAGTCCATAAACCCTGAGGTCTGTCCTTGCCCCTAGAGAGTACTTCAGGGTGGCTTTTAGGATAGCTGGGTACCACTGATGCCTGGAGAGCAGAGACTTCCTTGTCAAAAGTCTCCTATTCTTACAGTTCTGCCTGTGCAAGGCTGGCCAGATCTGGAGGATCTGGAACCTGCATGAGCCCACTCCAGGGCTCTGTAGACCTGGGTGGGATTTGTTATGGAATAAGGCATGTCTCCTTAGCCTGTTGGCAGCTGAGCCTCCTTGGGATGAGGACTGACTTCATCCTGTGTTCTACCATATCTACAGAGCACTATTGACCGACTAGTGAAGGAGAAGATGCCCAAGAAAGGCAGCAAGTGGTGGTTCTCCTGGAGGAGGAGAGAATTCCCGGCAGAGGAGGTATTTGCAGTGGTGGCTGTGACAATAGGGTGCCCAGGTCACAGGAGTCATTCTGGTGGCTGGCAGGGGTGGGGGTATGAGAGGTCCTGGTAATGGCTTGAGGCTGAGTATGAGAGTGGCCAGATGGGCCCAGTGGCAAGTTGATTCCTGAAGGCTGTTGCTGTCCCCTCAAGTTTGTTAATGCCCAACCACCACTAACCAATGCTACCAACAACTGGTAATGCACTAAGGTGGACCTTGTGCTCCTGATGCCACAGTCTGGGCACCACGTGCTTGCTCATCTCCTTGCCCCACCACAGCACTAGGTTGTGGCTCCTCTTCCATGGGGCAATGCCCTTGTGAAGGCAGGGAGATGCATTGTCACCTCTCTTCTGGTATTGCTGCTCCAAGTGACAGCAAAGTAGAGCAGCCCCAGCTCCTACCCTTGCTCCTGCATCTGTGCTAATGACACCACTCTCTGCCTACAGCAGCAGTCAAGGCCAGGGAAAACCAGCATGGGGACACTGCAACATCATTCTACTCAACAGAGGTGAGTGCCTCCCTTTTGGATTCTATTCTATATCTTCTCTTCCCAAATGGTCACTTATTCCCAAGTCTACCTAAAGTATGAGGGCAGAAAGCTCCTGCTCTGGCTGACCCTGGTCCAAGCAAGTGTCTCCATGGCTGCTTTCTGGTGGGTGGGTTTTCCCAGCTCCTCTTCAGGTGTTGCCTGCTGCTCGTGGGGAAAGTCGTGGTCTGCAGAGTAAAGCCAATGGGCTCTTCCCTTCCTTTTTTAGGGAGGAGGAGGTGGTGGCGTCATCCAGTGACGATGAACCCCTGCACCCTAGGGAAATACTATGTGGGGATGCCCCTGTACAGAAATCTCAGCCAACCTACAAGAAATCTCTGCGACTGTCCTCTGAACAAATTGTATGTACTTTACCCCTCCTTCACTACCTGCTTGTGCGTGTAGGGTTAAAACAACCCTTAAACAGGGAAAACAAGCCTTAAACAGTGATTTTTTTTATTTTTTTTTTCCACTTCTGACCTCATGGTTTTTGCAGGGCATCCAAGTATTTTGCCCTGGATGGCCACCCTGTAGAGACTTGAAGTCTCTGGTCTGGCCGGGTGGCAGTCTGGCCTCTGGCAAACCTTGGATTGGTGTGAACTGGTGTTGGTGTACTGCTTTTGTTCCTCCCCTGGCACAGGGAAAGCTGAAGCTGCAGGATGGCCCCAATGAGGTAGCATTCAGTGTGACGACTCAGTACCAGGGCACATGCAGGTGTGAAGCCACCATCTACCTGTGGAACTGGGATGACAAGGTGGTGATTTCAGACATTGATGGCACCATCACCAAGTAAGGGGACTTCCTCCTACCCCACACCCCTGCTCCCCCTTCTGCTAGGGGTCAGTGTCCTTGAAGGCTAGTGCAAGCAGCCAGGAGGGACCACAAACCACATCATCTTCTGGATGTGCACCAGGCTGGATCAACTGAACTCGGTCTCCTTTCTTCCTAGGTCAGACACTCTTGGGCACATCTTGCCACATCTGGGAAAAGACTGGACTCATCATGGGATTGCTAAGCTCTTCCACAAAATCCACCTGTAAGTATTGGATAACTGAGGCCAAGGGAAGGTTGAAGGATGGTGGAGGAGGGATTGGACTTGCTCCTTAATCACTGATGCTGGCCAAAATAGCCTAACTTTCTTCTGTCAGTGATGGTTGATGTCTGCTGTGCTGTCTAGATGATGTTGTGGGGTGAAAGCTGAACCTCCCCTGTGTCCTGGGAACAGATGCTTCCATTGCCTTCCCTGGGAGGAGCGTGTCAGTGGAGGCTCTACTGGGGAGATGTAGCTGGGCACTGAAGGAGATGAGGCCATGTCAGATTGCCCCTGAGAGGCTACAAGCACAGCCAAATGCCTTTGGGTGGCTGTGCAGCAGTGGCACAGAGGTCCACCCCACACTCCCAGCCCCATGGGTTGGTGTTGGTTGCCCTTCTGGGTGCCCAGCTACAGCTCCCCATACCCCCAGGATTCCCTGCTGTGTCCCCCTGTTGTCAGAGGCTGGCAGTAGGTCCCTGCAGAGCCCAGCCTTCAGCTCTGTCCCTGGCACATGTGGCCACTAAGAGGCACTGTGGGCCTGCAGATGGCTTGTCCTGGCCCTGGGGTGGGGTACACACCGGGCTCCCACTCCCCGGGGTTTGTGGGGCTGGGGGTGTCCTTGTTGGCACCTCAGCTGCCACCTCGGGACCTCACAAGAGCACTAGAACAGCCCCTTCCCGAGCTGCCCACCAGCTGTGCTGACTGCTTGAGGGTCTGCAGGGCCACATGCAGGTTGCAAGGGTGTGACAAAGGATATGGGGGTCCCATCCAGGTGTGCAGGTAACAAACAGCAAAGGATGCTTTGCTGAGATGGGCATGTGGATGATGGGAAGGACCTGGAGGATGGTACAGGGTCTCCCTCTAGTGCTGGTCCCCAGGCTTCCCAGCAGTGGGGCAGATGGGGATCTGGTTTTACCTGGGTCTTCCCATGGCAAGTGAGTTGTTGGTTCTGAAGCCACCTTGCTGAAGGGGTGACCAGACCAGGGTTTGGGTTCTGGCCGGGTATTCAGCCTCATCCTCTCTTCTTCCTCTTCCTCCTTGGAGCATGAGTGAGGAGGACACCTTGCCCAGGGCACAGCTCAGAGGGGTTCCCTGTGTTCTCTCTAGGAATGGCTACAAGTTCCTCTACTGCTCAGCCAGGGCAATCGGCATGGCCCACATCACCAAAGGCTACCTCAAATGGGTCAATGAGCAAGGCTGTGCCCTCCCCAAGGGCCCCATTCTGCTCGCCCCTAGCAGTCTCTTCTCTGCCTTCCACAGGTACTGCATCTTCTCCTCCTCCATCCCTGAACCCTCTGTGTCCCTGGGGACCACCCCTCCTCCCCTTTCCCAGCTTGATGCTGAGGGATGTCAGGGCCTTAAACTGGTTCTGACATCCTTAGTGCAGGATACTTTTTGTTGGAGGCAGCAGGGGAATCATCTGCTCTCCCTGAAGCTTGCTGGTGAAGCTCCCACAGTGCACACAAAAACCCACTTTTGACCTTAGAACTGCTTCTGAAGGTCATCCTGGTTGGCTGATGTCGCCGACTTCTGCTCTGTGTGTGTGTTGTGCTGCAGGGAGGTGATTGAGAAGAAGCCAGAGGTGTTCAAGATCGCCTGCTTGATGGACATCCAAAACTTGTTTGCTGCAAAGCTGCCCTTCCATGCAGCTTTTGGGAACAGAGTCAATGTGAGTGGGTCTCCTGGGGAGGAGGAAGGGCTCAGGCTGGTGGGGTGGCGGTGGTGCCTTCCTGCAGCTCTCACCCCTTGCTGGCCTCCCTTGCTCAGGATGTCTATGCCTACAAGCAAGTGGGCCTGCCAGAAAGCCGCATATTTACAGTCAGCCCCAAGGGAGAGCTGATCCAGGAGCTCACCAAGAACCACAAGTCAACGTAAGTGACCTGCTTCTCCCCCAGCACCTTTGGGTTAACATGGCTTTAACCACTTCAGAGAAGAATTTTTGGGGTAGAAAAACACACAAATCACCAATGCAACTCCTTTCTTACCCCCATAGGTATGAGCGGCTGTCAGAGCTGGTGGAGCTGATCTTCCCTCCCCTGGGCCAGACTGGAAGCATCGCTCTGGTGTGCCCTGAGTACAGCCACTTTGCCTACTGGAGACCTCCGCTGCCCGCCGTTGACATGAGTGTCTTCTCCTGACCGCATCACTTCTGGAGACCTGACCCAGGACTCTCCTGTGTCTCCTCTGTCAGGACTGGATGCTCCAGATGCACCTACTCCTCCCTGTCTGCTGCTCAGGCATTTTGCACTTTTAATACAGGTTGTGTTCTGTACTAGAAAAAGCCCTTCTTAGGGAGCTGAAGGGGAGTAAGAGGGAGTTGTGTCTCCACAAAAACTCCATTTACACTGAAATTCCTGTAATCCGGGTGTCTTAATATTTTTAACACCTTCTAAAGCCTGGCTTTCTTCCAAGGTGGTGGTGGGTCACCGTCTTATTTATTGATGAGCCTCTGGTACGGCCATTGCTACCTCTGGTATGGCCAGTGTTCCCAGACAATCCAGTTACCTGTAGTTTGGTAGCTGATGGAGTGAAGCTGTCCGCTGGCTTAACAACTCATTAAGGTGGAAGGAAGCTTCTGGGGTTTTGAGTGTTCTTTGCAAATAGCAATAGCTAATAAACAGTGCCTTAATTCAAACTGCTTTGTCTGCTGTGTGGAAGAGGGGTCCAGGCTCTGTGTCCTTTCACAAAGGTGCCTGGGTTTGTCTTACTGGGGTACCCCGCTAATGGGGCGTGTGGTGGAGATGGGGGCAGGACCTGCAGCTTCCTGGGCCTCTGGAACAGCTGCGCTTTAAAAAAGTTTGTTGGGTTTTTTTGTTGTTGTTCTTAATGTTTTTGTGGGGGTCTTGGTTTGTTTTGGGTTTTTTTCCCCTGCTACTTTCAAGTGATGCTGCAAAACTGAGTGGGAGCAAACCCTGGCTTTGTGTGTGAGGGCAGGAGCTTATTCCTGTGCCCTGTACTGGAGCAATCAAGGAAAGCCCATCTGTCCCTCTGGGGTTGGGATTCAACTAGATTGTCCCTGTACTTAGTGGTGGATTTCTCTGAAACTGCATAGCGCTGTGGGTGCAGCCGGGCTCCTGCCCCAGCTCTAGGAGCTCTTATCTGTAATTACTTAAAACAAAGGGGCCAGGAGCACTGTTGGACTCCTTCCTCCAGTCTGGCATCCAGCTTCTCCTTCCCTGACCACCGTGTGTAAGTGTAAATTGCTTCCTTCCAGCCTGCCTGCCTCCTCTCCTTCACTAAATAGCCCCCATACTCTAATTCTAGCCCACTCCTAGCCACACAAGTCACTTTTGATTCTGGAAAATACTTTATTTTTCTTTTTTTTTTTTAATTCTCCTTTCCAGTACAAACAGCCTTTTTGGCTTTTAAAATCTGAACAACTGTACAAGGTTTTTAAACCAATAAAACACCAGCCTCAATACAGGATCAGTTGTCAATGGCCTTGGAAAGCTGCCTGGGCAGAGGCAACTGTGTGAGCACCATCTCCTTCCCTCTCTGCAATCAGGAAATAAAAAAAAAACTCCAACCAGAAAACAAACCACCCTATTTTATACAAAGTTCCTTTCACCCTTTAACCATGAATAGCTGAGAACTGAAATACAAACTGTCTGAGGTTTCAAGTGACTGGCCAGAAATAGTCCAAACATAGCACCATTTTCTGGAAGGTCAGACTTCTTCCTTGTCCCAGTTTTATGGCCGGTCCTGGCTCCCTCGGTGCCAGAGGAAGCTGTTCCTGTTCTGTTCAGCTGTTCCTGAACCCAGCCCTGGCCTGGGAAGGGATAAGCCTGGCCCTTGCCTTTATTTTCTCTTTGGTTGCTGCAGCCCTTTTTCTCCCTGTTGTGACAGGATGGGGAGGGGACGTAGGGAGGATGCTCCTGTGGGATGAGGGCTCCCCAGCCCATCACAAAGCACCAAGGGCTGGCTGGAGAATCCTTCTGGGAGGAAAAAAAAAGGTTTTGTTGTCTAAGAGCAGGTTTTGCAGGATGCCCAAGGGCAGCTGGAGATTGTTCCTCAGCTGGAGAAGGGTCTCAGCAGCTGCAGAGCTGTGAGCCCAGAGCAGCGAGTGGATTCTGGTGCTGTGAGCATCCAGCAGCCTGTGAGCCATTGGGGGTAAGCGAGTGGTGGGAATCCTGATCCCCTCTCCCTGCTTGTGCAGCTGATGGCCCACGCTTCTCTGGCAGGAGAGCTTCTACTGCATCAGGGTAACGTGATGCAGCCAACTGGACGCCGTGATCCCTGTGGTCCTCCCCAGCCTGGAAGCATCTGTTGGAGGGAGCTCATCCAGTTTTCACAGAGGAGAAAAGGCTCCCAGAGGTATCTCCACTGGGAATCACTGCTGCTTTGTGCAGGTTAGAGCATGGAACCGCTCCTTTGTGGGCCGCGGGGGAGACTAGGGAGGAATCGTGGTGTGGAAGAATAGGGATAACCTGGTGAGGGTGCTGGGTGTGGGGTGGATGGGTCCATGAGCTGCAACGCTGAGCTGATAGGAAAATAAGTTCCTCTGCAATAAAGTGCCAGAGCTGGTCAGATGGAGGCTCTTTAATTTCCTCTTCATCCTTGCTGGGAGTGAAGTCCCTGTTGGCTGAGCAGTGGAGGCTGCCTGTGCTGGGAGCCCTGGGAGAGGTGGGTTCTGCATATACCAGCCGTGTGGTTCTGGCATCAGGCTGCAGTTGGTCAGGAACATGTACAACCTTTTCCAGCCCGCGCTTTCATGGGAAACCAGAGGCACCTTGGGAAAACCACTTCAGCTTTTCATTTTGAAGGTCTTCCCAGAGGTGCCCTGCCTTCCTCCTCCCCAGTGACCCATGTCGGTGTGAGTCTCTGGGCCCACTGGTATCTCAGCAGGCTCAGAGGAACACCTGGAGGACACAGGCTTGTGCTGGGAAGGAAAGCTGTCACGGGGAGGGTGAATCCTCGTGCTCACACCCTGGAACAGCTGAAGCTCTCCTGCCCCAGGACAAGATGAGAGAAACCACGTTCACAGTTTAAGCAAAAAAAAATAATCAGGAGAACCATCTCTGGAGGACAGGACTGCTCCATGCCCAGCTTGGTCTCTGCAGGGACCCACAGACACACGTCTCTTTGGGGAAGACACAAGTTTTCCATAACCCTGCGTGTCCATCCCTGGTGTAACCAGAGCACAGCAAAGTGGGGTTGCAAAGCA
>VZRU01008188.1:136755-156318 GCA_013398155.1 Pedionomus torquatus
GCCTTCCCCCTCCCCCAGTAGATTTGATCTTCGGTTCCAAGCTCCAGGAGGGAGAGAGGAGGGAATTCCCTTGCCTTTCCTTGCAGATCCATGGATCTCCCACCAGCCGAGCGTGTTTCCTCCTAGGTGGCTTTGCAAGGCAGGTTCGGGTCTCCTACCCCCGCCCCCGAATACTGCAGAGAGCCCTGCTGTCCTGCACCCCAACATCCCCACCCACAGGTGACCCATGGGAGTGGGTGCTGAGCACCCGACCCTGTCTTTCCACCACTTCCCAGGCACCACACCATTAACCACAGTGGTGTGAAACCCTTTGAGCCACAGGGATCATTGGGCAAGGGGGAGAGGACCATTACACATGGGACGGGACAATTTGAGAGAGGGATGACATCCCTGGTGCTACCCAGTGAAGGTCAGCTTGCAGCCCTGCAGAGGTGACACCATGCCAGGGAGTAGAAGATTTTGTCACATAGGCAGAGCCCTGCTGTAGCCAGGACACTTGCACCCTTGGGCATCCCACCAAGGTCACACCAAGGCTTGATGAGGCTCCTACCTCAGCTGGCAGAGGCCAGTCCCATGTCGGGCCGGGGTGGGGAAGCACCATGGCGAGGCGTGCAATGATTCTCTGAAACTCGTGGAGGAAAGAAAGAAGCAGCTGAGAAAGGGTGGCTGGGTGGAATCCCACTTACAGGAGTGAAACCTGCTGCTGGGGGAAGGAGGCACCAAGGCTTGGGCTGACACTGAGACAGAGATGATAAGATACCGAGACAAACGGCCTTTTTCAGTTAAAAGGAGCCTTTTGGCTCGGTCTGAGGTGAATACAGAAACATTAGCAGGAGACGAAAAATCCATAGGAGAACCGTGCCGGGGGAGACAGGCTGGAAAGAGCAGGCAGAAAACCAAGAGGAGGAAATCTGTGCAATGAAGCAGTGCATCCTCTCAAGCGGCTCCCTCCTCGCAGCTCAAGCTGCTGCGGGGTGTTGCTGCGAGCCGCCATGCGCCTGTCAGGCGGCACCGCAGAGGTGGCTGCCTTATGGGTTTTACATGGTATATTTGGCAGCACATGAAGCTCCGCTCCTCCAGCTGGTGCCTCGAATTGTTCCACTCCGCTGGGATGCCGCAGGAGGGATGGTCTATAAGCAACTCTATAAAAACAAACAAAAGTCGACCGAGGCTGCGCGGTTTAATGCTGGATGCCAAAGTTGAGAACTAACCTTGCGCACAGCCTTAATTTTTTTTTTCCCTGCACTCAGGGAGTATGAGCCGGTTTTAATAAGAGTGTGCTGCACGTGTGTGTCTGAGGCCTCAGGAAAAAAACATCTGGTGTTGCATGGTTTCAGAAAAACCCCTTGCTCCTGGCCTTCAAGCCTGCGCTGTGATCAATTGGAGCCAGACTCTTCCCAGTGGTTCCCAGTGACAGGATGAGGGGCAACAGGCACAAGCTGGAACACGGGATGTTCCATTTGAATGTGAAGAGAAACTTCGTTAGGGTGAGGGTGGCAGAGCCCTGGAGGAGGCTGCCCAGGGAGGGTGTGGAGTCCCCTTCTCTGGAGACCTTCAAGCCCCTCCTGGATGCAGTCCTGAGGGATGTGCTCCGGGCAACCCTGCTTTAGCAGGGGAGTTGGATGATCTCTAGATGTGCCTTCCAACCCTGACAGCTCCATGATTCCATGGATGGGCACGGCAGGGCAGAGTTAAGAGTGCTCATTCCTTCTCACTAGCCTGGCTGTGAAAAGGAAGGAGATAGAGCCATTGCACTTGCATGTGTGTATCTGTCTGCCCATCCCTGCTTCCCAAACTCATTTTTGAAGCTCTTTTTGAGCTTCAAAAAAACACTTTCTGCCGGAGGCAGCATCCTCAGAGAGGCTGAATTCCATTTTGTTCTTTTATTGTCTAATAGTTTTATGAAAAAAAGGCATTTGGGTACACAAAAGAGCGCCGAACTTGGGTCCTCACTGAGGAAATGGATTCATCATCAACTCTATTATAAGACATCAAAGAATCTACACAGGAGAGAGGCATTATGAATGCCCCAAACCATGGGAAAAACACTCATGTGCCTTATTAGCTGTGAGCTAATCCAACCATGAGACACAGAGTGGCAGGAAACTGAGATTCTTTAGGTTGCACTTTTCAGGGAACAGCTTGGGTTTGACTCCGATGCTCAGCCGTGCTGCTACTGGTCCCCACCGCACCCTCAGCTCTGCCCAGGCACAGGAGGGTGCCCGAGCAGGGTCTGGCATGGCACCCTGGCATGGCACCCTGGCTTTGGAGAAGTGTTCCTGTGCAGAAGAAATAGGAGACTCCATCCTACCAAGATACATTCCTGATGTTGGCATGTCGCAGTGGTTAACAGAGGAGATGCCAAGCCCCATCTCCCAGAGCTGTGACGCACATGCTGAGCACTGAGCTCTCCAGCAGTATGGAAGGGCTTTGCCACCCTGAACTGCTGTTGAAAGGCCCTGAAGACCTGCTCTCTGGTAACTTTGGGTGAGGGAGAACCAGCCCTTAGTGCTTCCTAGAGGAAAGTTCTGTTTTCCCTCCTGCCCTTGGCTGGAGTTTGAATGGGATCAGATCAGAGCTGATGATGACCAAGCATGGATGCTGGGCAAACCTGAGACCCTACCAAGGCACAGCCGCAGGGGAGCCTGACCTAGGAGGCTGTGTCCATCTGTCCATCAGTTTGAGCACCTTCTGCAACAGCTTGGCGTGTGACTAGAGAGCTTGTTTCTCCACTTGAACTGCCAGGAGTTGATTATTTCAGTTATACCTCCCACCCATGCACATCTGCGCTCCAAGACAGTCCAGGAATGAACAGAAAGAAGGTCATCCCTCCTAAGAATCCAGCATATATTTGGACAAAAAACAGGAACGTGATGCAGGACCCAGGAGGTACCCAGAAACAGGAGCTTAGCTGGAGGAGATGGGAGTAGAAGAGGTACTAAGGTCAGCTCTTGCCCTGCTCCATCTCCCAGGGAGGGCTGGGTGAACCACCATGCGGCTAATTTCACAAGCAGATGACACCAAACAGTATCCTGTTCTGCTTCACATGCTTTTTAATTAACACCTGCATGGCCTCATCAGCTGAATAATTGCTTCCCTTCGCGGGTCAACAAACCAGCAGCCTCTGACCTCCCATTCCCACACGGGTATGATGATCGGTGCCTGCACAGGGTGCAGTGGGCGTGTGCTCTTGCACCACCAAACCCTCCCGTGGGCCAGCACAGGAATAGAAAAAGTGATAGAACAGCTCAGGAGCTCTTCCACTCTGCTTGCTCTTGGCCAGGACCAGCCTCGTCCACCCTAATCCTCAGCTTTCAATAGGTACCACTGCTGGAAAGGCACCTGCCACGGTGGGCAGGGTGGGTCGCACTACGCACAGTGGTAAGAGGACAGTTGAGTTGCTCTCTGTGTTGCCACGGGAAAGGAGCAGATTGCAGCAAGGGAAAATGTAGTTGGATATTAATCATAAAAAAAAAATCTGGTAGTAAAATGAATATGGCCCTGGAGGAGACCATATTGAGCCATCTGGAGATTTTAAAGGAAAGGTTAGATAAAAAAAAAATCTATTAGGATATTTGGGGTAGGGAAATGGGCTGGATGCCTTCCCAAGATCTCTCCCAGCCTGAGTTTTTCCAAGTACAAATTCATTTCCCAAAGTGGCAAGGCAAGAGAGCAACTCAATTTAGAGGCAGAGTTTCTCCTTCATGATTCCCACCGGATCACAGGCATTCCTTGAATTGGCACTTGCAGAGGCCTTTCTTCCTTGGCAGTGGGTCTGTGTCTGTGTGAGAGAGAGAGCCTTCTGGAAAGCCCGGCATTCCCAGGTGCACATCCAACAGGATTCACCCAGGGTTCGCTCTGCCGTGTCTTCCAGAGTCCCTGGGAAGACACCACAGCTTTCCCACAGCTGCTTTCTCAGCCCCAGGGAGGAACGGGGACACTGCATTGCCCAAACTGGCCGGCAAGATGCATGTCCCAAATGCCATAGCAGTGCAGTGGGATATCAGTCCAAGAAGGCCAGTGATGCCAGAGTGGCCAGGAGTTCTCCAGGTGCCCCAGCTGAAAATGCACTCAAAGAAGCCCACCACAGTCACGGCTCGGCTTCAGGACCAGAAGGTCTGGCTGGCTCACAGCACACACTTTTGCCGCAACCCAGTTCCACACCACGCATAAACCACTTCTCTTGGCCTCAATGGCAAGGAGATGCAGGTGAGCAGTCAGGAGACAGCCTCGGTCCAGCCGGTGGCATCAGAAACCCAGGTAATGGCACAACATCTGCCTTGTTTGAAGGTTGCCGAGGGTTTTTTTCTGAATGAGATTGGCCCCACTCCCAGTGGGTGGGACAGCAGTGTGTGTCCCCCAAAGCTATGGGGTGGGGGGCACCTGGGGTTGCCCAGGCTCCGGAGGAAGCTGTGGCTGGGGGCTGAGAACAGAATCCCTTTCTTCGTGGGAAAGTGTAGTGACTTGAAGTGGTCAGACAGCCTTATCTCTGGTTTCGAAAGCCACACGCTGATCATTTGTCAAGATTAGCGCGTGCGGTAGAAGGGATGGAACTGTTCCAAATCCACGCTCACATCTCTTCCCTGGGCTCAAGGCCATTCATAAAAATGCCAGAGCAGCGGCGGCGGCAGCGGCAGGCAGCACATACTGGGTCTGCGGTTTGGGGAGGATGAAGAGGGGTCAACCGCAGGTTACACAAGCTCTGAGAGGGGAAAAGAATACACAGGTTGCTTTATTTATACATCCGTTAGCATCCTTCCACCAGGAAAATGTGCAGGGAAGCTGTCAGGGGAGATTTAGGAAGGGCAGGGGGCAGGCAGGAGGTCCTTTGTGTGGGACAGACATGATGTGCTTAAAAAACCCCTTTCCCAGCCTTGCCATAACTCCAGAGATGACAGAGAATTACCAGCAACAGCCATAGGGATGGAGCAGGAGCAGTCTCCAGGGGCTATCCCAGCTGGATTCAGCAGTGTATGGATGCAGGGTGAAGAGGATGAAGAGCAAGCAAGGGAGGAGGTGACACCCCCCCAGTAAACTGCAGCATGTTGATGGTGGGGCAACGGGGACCTGGCTGGACTGAGGCTTTGTGCTGGAGGGGGCTGGCCCTATGAGACCCGTGGAGGAGCAGCCCTGATCTCAGCTGGTCCTCATCAGCTCGGGCTCAGCTGAGCAAAAGCCTGGGGATGCTATGGAAGGTTGGGTGAGTAGACTAGGGGGGTGTGTTTCTGTAGCTGGAGGATGAGTGAAGAGGCAGGCAGGCAGGCATATAGGGTGAGCAGAGGGTTCTCTATTGCAAGAAAGGAATTTGTCAGCTCCTGCCTATCTGCAAGGGTATCTCTGAAGTCAAGCGAGGGTGGTAGGGGAGGAAAATGTCTCTGGGGTGAGAGATTGAGGCTGGGTCAGGTACAGAGTTGTGCTGACAGGAGCAGGGCTGTGAGAGAAGGTACTAGTACAACTGGGAAGCTTTTGCAGGAGGGGTCCTTCCAGCATGAAGGCTTGGAGGGAGGTATGTATCTCTCCTGGCTCTACCGGAGAGAGCTCTGGCAATAGATCATGGGCACGTTCAGCCTGGCTGAGACCATGAAGGTGGTCCAACCCTCCTGAAGCAGGGTCAGAATCAAAGAATGATATGGGGCTGAAAGGGACCTCTGAGGACCTACTCCAGCCCCTCTATCAAAGCAGGTCCACCTAGAGCAGGTTGCATAGGAGCTTGTCCAGGTGGGTTTTGAATGTCTCCAGAGATGGAGACTCCACCATCTTTCTCGGCAGCCTCTTCCAGGGCTCTGCCACCCTCAAAGTGAAGAAGTTCCTCCTCATGTTTAGATGGAACTTCTTATCTTCAAGTTTGTGCCCACTTCCTCTTGTCCAGTCACTGGGCACCACTGAAAAAAGACTGGCCCCTTCCTCCTGACACCCACCCTTTAAGTATTTACAGGTGTTGATATGTTCCCCCCCTCAGCCTTCTCTTCTCCAGACTAAAAAGGCTCGAATTCCTCAGTCTTTCTTGTAGGGTTGATGCTCCAGGCTTCTAATTATCTTTGTATCATCTCTGCTGTGTGCTCTCTGGTAGTTCCCTTCTTGAACTGGGGAGCCCAGAACTGGATGTGGGGCTCCAGGTGGGGCCTCACCAGGGCAAAGTAGAGGGGCAGGACAACCTCCTTCAACCTGCTGGTCATAATCTTCCTGATATGTGGGTGATGGCTGATACACCCCAGGGTGCCATTGACCTTCTTGGGCACACAATATGAGACCTGTTGCCTGAGCTGTCCATCCCATGGTTCCAGCTCATTCCCCAACACTGACATGTTATCCTGCAAGCTCTGTTGTCGGCAGTGCCTGAGGACCTTGGCTTTGGGGGAACTGCACTGCTTCAGAGCTACCTGCTGGCCTGATCTGCAGCTGGGTGTGCTTGGGGAAGGCTCTTCCAAAGAAGCTCTGTGCTATATCCCAGCTGATGTGTATCACAAGGCTGCAGAGAGTTTGTCCTCAGGAGAAGCTGACCTCTGTGTGCTACTGATATGATTTGGTCATTTCCACACCGCTGCAGTGGTTCGGCACTTGCACTTCAGATGGTCCTTCCCATCTCTAACGCACGAAGCTTTTTCTGCAGGAAACGTCCCTGGTGCAAGAATCTCTTTCAGCGCAAGAACAGTAGCCTGGCATTTTGGGTTAAAGAAATGTCCCTGGAACTGGTATGTTTGGTAGCTTCTCTGGGGCTCAGCCACGTCCTTCGCAGAGCTGTGCCTCTGGCTTTCAGGAAAACCCATGTTCTTCCTTGGATGTGTGTCCAGCTGGGCCAAGTTTGGCCTTTCCTGGGAACAGGCTGATGGCAGCTACCCAGTGATTTAGCCACAAAACCTCTGCTCCAAGGTGACCTCTTTCCTGCACACAGTAGAAGAAAAACACCACAAGAGCGGAAAGAAAATACTCTTCCTTTGGGACCTGGGGAATATTGAAGGACATAAGTACAAATGGACCTATTTGCTGGTTTGTTTTTGGTTTTTTTTGTGGGTGTTTTTTGTTGTGTTTTTTAAGTAGCCCAACAACAAGATACAGTTGAGCTAATTGTGACCTCTGTCACCCCGGCAAAGCAGAGAGGTTGCCCAGCATCGAAGTGCTGGGGATGCTTGGGAAGGCTGGATGCCCCTGAGCACCCAGTTCCTGCAGGCGAGGTGAACGATAATAACCCAGACAGGCAGTTGGGCCTGCTGGGATGACTTTAGCAAGACAGATGGACCTGAGAGGTGGCTTTGGAGACAGGTTTCCCTGCACGTGATGGGCCTGAGTAGGCAATGACCAAGGGTGGAGGCTGCTGCACAGCTCTGTGAAGCAGCAGTCTGAGAGTTGTCCTCTCCCTCGCTTATCTCCTGCATTTTTGGGGGCAGGAGCCACATGGAGCTTCCGTGGCTGTTCCAACAGCCCGCTTGGATGAAGTCTCAGGGGCAGATATATGTTTGTGGGGTGAGTGGTGGAGAGCAGCCTTATAAGCCTACCTGTGACAAGTTATCCTTTGCACTTGATTCTCTTGTGCCTGTTTTGGCAGCTCCATGACCATTTTACCTGCAGATGGCCACCTGAGGCAGGAAGGAGGTTTCCCCACACCTTGGGGCTTCTTGCTCCAAGCCATGGCCAGCTTTGCTCCCGTGTGTCCCCAAGCATCGGGTGACTTCTGGAGAGATCAATGTGGCAACAGGTGGGCTGAAACCCTGCTGTTACCCATTCTGCTTGAGGCAAATAGATGAGAGGGAGCTATTTTGGGGTCCAAAGAGGGGTATTTCATGCCCCTTCACAGCAGCCAGCTCTTCCCTGTCCTCTGAGGTGATCCTGTAGGCACGCATCTAGGGTGTGTGATGGGGAATGGCCATAAATAATGTACAGTTATTTATGCATGGGCACAGGAGCAGGGAAGAAAGTGTAACTGATACCAGCTTGGGCTCCTTCCAGACCTGCTTGGAGCTGGGACCTTGTGGCTGATATTTGGCTTTGCTGGCCGCCCTTTGCAAACAGCTGTTCCTGCCGGCCCTGCATCTGCCTTTGGCCTTCTGCAGTGTTTTGCTAATCCTCTTTCTCACTGTACAGCAACGTGTGCTCGCCAAGGTCCCACTGACCCATCACCAAAAAAAAATATAAAATTAGAAGAGGAGGAGAACTTGATATCTTCCGCAAGTGAAATAGCTTGGGTTCAGTCTTGGAGAATTTCCTGAACTCTCAAGGAATTTCCTGATCTTAGGAATCTGCCAAAATCTGGGATCTGCCTCAGTTGGACTGCACATATTTTTCAGAGCACACACTGCAGTGTTGTGTTTTGGGTTTCCACCCGTCTTCATGAGGGCGTGTTCTATCTGAAGGGGTCAGGAAGACCAGAAAGGAAAGCCTTCCTCTGACCAGTTTCAGGAATACACAGGGATTTGTTTAACATCTTCCTCCCCTTTATTTTGGGATCAGTGGGATTTTTGATCCTAAACTCCCGCCTTGCTTCCCTGTGCCAAACCCCAGGCTGTTACTGCAGCCCTCATGTGAACATGGAAGCTTGGGTGCAGTTGTAAAACTTCAGGTTAGTGATTCACTGGCAGACCTGAAATTAAAGGCATAACCCCAGATTAATTTATGTAAAAATACTGGATATTAGTCAATGCCTTTGCAGCCAAAGGCAGCTTCTTTGCTTGCAGCCGGGGCTAGGCATTCATGTGTTTATTGCACGTATCTCAAGAGCAAACAAGCTTCTGGGTGGGAAAAGCGCCGTCCCTCCTCTCAGAACTAACTCGAATGAAATTCCTCAAAGTCTTCTTCCAAAAAATTAATGCTGGCTGGATTTCGACCAGATTGTTTTTGACTGGCTTTAATCTGTGAAATCAACACCGAGTCAGGAAATGCTTAAATTGACTCTGAATGAGGATTTGGCCAGAACTTTTTCTCTTATTTATGAGGAATAGTTGGAAACAGCAAAATCTCCTGGAGGGGACCTGTCCTGACCTCTCTGCTCATGCAGCCTCATCCAGAGGGGCTTGATCTGCCCTTAAAAGTGTGATTATTTTTATTTTTTAATCTCGGCAGTCTCATTGGGTTGTGCACAATGCCAGCGTCTGGGACAGTTTTTTCACTGGCTTTGGTGGACTTTAGACTGGGTTGGTGGAATCAGTTTCCCTGTGGGCTACCAGTGCTATTTTGGGGAAAAATCCAGTCCCCCACCCTGGTCAGGGCTCTAAAACAGTGCCCCTTTCCAAGCTGTAATATGGCCCAGAGAGTCACTGCCTCCCTGCTTGCCTCCTGTTGCTTCTGCACTGGGAGACTCCAGCCCTGGACTGGGGTTAGGCAGAGCCCAATCCACAAGACCCCGTGTCATCCCCCATGTCCCACTGTCTTTCCCTGTCCCTCCTGCCCCTTTTCCCTTGGTTAGGGCATCACAACTGTGTCACCCTTAAGAGGGAAGAAAAGAAAGCCCAGCCTGAGCACATGTGGTGGGCAGGGGGAAATGGCTGCTGCAAAGTAAGCAGTGCCTTTAAAGAAGTGTTTGTCTGGGGTTTGTTTAGTTATCCTCTAGGTAATTTTACAGCTGAGGAGGCCGGGCCATTCAGGCAATGGCCAAAACAATATCCCCACTGTCTGAGCAGCTCTCACAGCTCGGCACGGCTCGACAGAGCTGGGGGGGCAGAGGGAGACTGGGAAGAGAAGTTTCTTTTACCGGCCGTAGCCAGAAAATGCCATGGAGGATGTCCTGTAATTAAGACATCGCTTCAAATGATCAAGTCACTCGGCTGTCAGGTTGAATAAACCTCTGGGCTCAGGCTGGGTGTGAGGCGGGAGGAAGGGATGCTGGTGGGAAAAGCCCGGTCCCATCATTTGGATCTGAATTGCGGCTTGGGGAGCCTTGGGATGCTCCCTGTGGAGGAGGTTGATGGGATGGGGGCTCAGGTCCCTCATTCCTATGGGAGGCAAGTTTTTGGTGCCCTGTGTGGAAGTCGGAGGCAGGTCTTCCCTGCCTGTACCCCTCTCTGTCCCTACGCCCTGGGAACCAGCAGCTTCAGCCTGTTGGATGTGGGGAACCAGAGCTTCAAAATGCCACCTCACCCTGGTGGAGCTCTGCATGCCCGGGCAGGGGCAGGTCCTGGTCCTGCCCCAAAGCACACTTTGTCCCGTCATCCTGACAGATTCCAGGCTGAAATCCCCAGGAAAATCTCCCCTGCCTCTTCCAACAGCTTCGTGCAACCCAAGCTGGAAACGTGGGGGCTCGAGTCTCTCTCAGCACTACGTGCAAATAGCTCACATCAGCTCATAGCGCTGTTCCCAAGAGCCGCAGCACTGGCTGCTGGCAGCCAGCGTGCAGGAGGACACCGATATTTCATGCAGACATGGCGAGAAACCAGCCCTGTTTCCCATTCACTCGGGGTGGCTCCAAAACAGCATTGGGATCTGTCACAGCGTATACGCGGCATCTGTGCAAATTGGCCTGACTGCCTAAATAATTCTGTATATATTTATAAACTGCGAGATGTAACGTTTTTTCCTGTTTACTTTTCGGTTGAATTCCTTGCTCATGGAAATGAGAGCTGCAGCGCGGTGGCTAGACATAACCATTGTATAGGGAAGACACTGTACAAACTGTCCTAGAAAATTCTGCCAAAATGCCAGGCTACATCAGCCCTGATCTGCAGCCCCTCGCCCCTTCCCACACGCTCCACCACCACCCACCCTCCCCCTGGCTCCAGCCCTCTGTGTTGAGCTGAACCCAGCTGGATGCTCTCCTGCCAAGAGGGTGTTTGCCAAGATATTAATAGGGAGAGACCAAATCTACCACCGCAGGTAGATCGCGTTTGGACCTGTGGTGGGGAAGGTGGAAATTTAGGAGGAAAGGTTGGGGAAATTATCCACCCCGCCAGGATTGCTGTGAATCCGAGCTGGGCAAATCCTCTGTGGATAAAATTGGAAGAGATCTCTGCCCCACGGTCATGGGGGGGATGTCCTTTCAGGCAATGGCTAAATGATGATGATGATCACGTGCTGGCACCGAGGGCAGCTGGTGGTGGGAGCCCCACCATGGTATGGCTTGGGAAGCTGCATCCCTGCAGGGATCTCCCGTGGCAGATGCCAGTGTTCAATGTTTGCTGAACATTTCTGGGGTGTTGCTGGGTCGCTGTGCCCAGAATAGTAAAGTCTATCAAGGTGATGCTGCAGCGTGGATTTGGGATGCCAGGAGGGGTGGGTTCCTGGCTCTGCTCCTTGGTATGTGTTTTGGGGCCAAGGGGATGGGATGCTGCCCCAGTTACGCAGCACCTGCAGTGCTTATACCAGATGCAGCACTTGTGTGGGTTTGGGATGGAGGTCTCTGGAGCACTGAGTACCTGTAATGTGAGAGAGAGGTGCCAGGTGACTGCCTTAAGGAGCTCGTGCAGCTTCTGCATCAGCCAGCAAGGGAGCCAACCTGTGCCCAGCTCTTGCTGCAAGCAAGGTGGTGAACAGCAGTGAGAAGGGCCAAGATCTGCTGGAGGCAGGGTTAACACATCTGTGGCAGAAAGAAGGGAAAGGAAAAGGGGGAAAAGATTCCAAATCTTGAAAGTGAAAATTGAGCTCCATCTTATAGCTGCTTGGAGGCCACATGAGAGGCTGGGGCTGCCCAGGCAGGCTCTGAGAGGGTGGCAAGAGGGGCACAGGGCGTTCAACCTTCTTCATGCCCCCCAAGGTATAGGCTTGCACATCCCACCCTTTCCAGTTCCTCCAGGTCAAGTGGGGCTGAGAGGAGGTAAGGATGGGAGAGCACTTGGGAGCTGGAAGGATGGAGGAGGCTCTGGGTCCCATCTCACTGTGCCCAGCTCCCCTTCCATGGGCACTCTCACCCTTGGGAGGGCTCACTCCCAAATACCAGCTGCAGCTCATCTCTCCCTCCAAAGCAGGAATGGGTGAAATAACCATTTCCATGGCTGACAGACAGCAGGGATGGAATTAGGACATGAGTGGAACCTTGCCATGTTTGCATCTCCATCACACCCATCGGTCCCCACCCAAATCCATGTCACCTGCTGGTGGCATCTTTGCTTTTGACTCTATTTATACCTTCTATTCAATCTAAAACTTACTTGGCAACGTTTGTGGTTATTGTGTCATATTTATTTATAGTCTTTCACACTTGCTTCTGTTCGCTGTCGGTTATTTCAGTCACATTTCTCATCCCTTACATAAAGGTCTGGGAACAGCTGTGCTGGTGCAGATCAAAGGTCTGAGGAACCCCACGTCCCCTCGCAGATATTAGACTTGGGGAAGGAGGAATGAAGTGAGCGTGTGGCGATCCTGCTGGCAGTGAAAGGGTGAGGCACACCTCCAGGTCAGCCTGCTGTGTGTCATCCCCCCCACACACCCACCCCGGGACCTCCCTGTAAGGCTCTAATCTCTTTTGCAATGCGGTTATACTTTTGACCTCCCTGTCCAGCCGACCAGCGAATGGCACATTTCATGATGCCCTGGGTGAAAGGGGGATCTTGGCACCCGTTCCCCTGGGACTGCAGGGGGACGGGCTGGTGGTGACACGGACGCCCTGGGAGTAAGAGTGGGGGCTAAAAATTAACAATCATAGAGAGTGTCAAATTCCTAGAAGTGCCTTAGAATTAGGAATTTCTGTGTGCTCACGTGGCTCAGGCTCATGGGAGCTTCTGCCCTTCATAGGGGAATGCTGTGGGATGGCCGTGGGTGGCAAAGGCAGTGGGATGTCCCCTGCCCCATGGACCTGAATTGGAGCTATGGGCTGAGGTCCTGCAGGAGCCATGGGTGCAGCCATGGTCCCCAGCCATGCTGGGACCCCAGCCCCTGCCCAGCAGTGGGTGCTCGATGGCCAAGGCAAGCGGGCTGTGGGGTGGAGAGAGTGGCTGTGCTTGCAGGAGGGTAAATAGGGCTCCCGGGATGGAGCCACGCAAGTGAAGAATCACCCTTAAAGCAAGTGTCCATGGAAATCCTGTCTTCTGGACACAGCTGTTTCATACAATGCCAAAAGGCATCAAAAGGAGGTGGGACAGGCAGAAGGGAAAGCATAATTGGATGTTTTGGTAATCCTTTTCTGAAGGAGACACAACGGCTCGTCCGACCGGAACGGGGTAACGGCTCATCCACTCCAGGCTACTCAGTGGGAGGGCTGGGAAAGCCCTTGCCCCATCGGGAATGGGGCAGGTGGCTGCCCTCCCCACTGGCCTGGCCACCAGTACTGACCCAGGGTATCCCACCTGCTGTCTTCTCCCTGGGCAAAGGGGAGCTGCTTCAGGGGTGGGCAAAGGATGGACACAGAAGCTCCTGGGTGTCAGAAGGGCCAATGGGGCTGCCCCACAGCTGCTGCTGGCTTTAGCAGTGCTGGGGATGTCCCCTTTAGACAAATCTCAAGCCTTGTGCTTGCCTTTTATTGAGTCAGGCTGAGGTGTCTCTGCACGCTCCCTTGGGCGCCAGGTGCCTCCAGCTCAACTCAGGATCTCATCCCCGTTCAGGGCGATGTGGCTGATGGGCAGGAAACCCATCACTGCAGGACTCGGACCCAGTTTTTCTTTGCTTTACCAGCCTGGTCATGAATTGTCTGTGAGGAGAAGGACCTGGGCAACACAAGTGGGCACAATGGGGGGCAAGGTGCTGCCTGGCTGGTGTCTGGACCTGGAGGGAGGCAGGAAGGTGGTGGTGGGAGGTTCTGGTGCTCTCCCCAGCTGCCCAGGTTGCTCCCCTGGTGTCTCCATCTGGAGAAACCCGTGGAATCAACATGGAGAAACTCATGGTGAAGTCAGTCCCGCTCCCCTTCCTCTCTCCCGTGAAACTGGATCTATTTCCTGGGATTACATACAGCACCTTAAAGAAAATATTTACAGAATTTATATTCACATCCCGTTCGCCCTCTTCTCAGGGGGCTCTCCCGTGCCCTCCCTCCCGCTCCCACTTCATCTCCCCNGAACAATGTTTACTCTCCGTCGAGGATGGGGGGATTGGAAATGAAAAGGGCTGCCTCCCCCTCGCCCCGGCCCCGGGGCTGCACTCAGCGGCTGGAGAAGGAGGAATTCCTGCAGGAACAGCCAGCACGAAGGGATACATATTCAGCCCAAGCGAGGAGATAAATATTCATGCTGGGGAAGAGAGAGAGGGAGGAAAGAAAGAGAGAGAAGGGCCTGGGGACCAGTACAGTCCAGGGTCCATCATTTTTCTTTGCAGTTTAAGGGTGTGTTGGAAATTCCCTGCTGGGTTTACAGATCCGTGATGCAGAATGGGTGCNCGCTTTCCCTCCCCACCCTTCCCCAACACTGGCTGCCTTTCCCCACCAGAAGCCAAGATTTCTCCTGCTGCTCCTTGCTGGGAAGTCATCCAGTTGGAAAAGGGGAGCGCGGGAGGGAGGGCTGCCGCCCAGCCATGGGCGGGTGGCAGGGATGGGGACCCCAGCCCAGGCACTGCAAGGAACAGCAACAAAGTTTTAACAACAAATTAATAAAAAAGGCTACCTTTTTCTTTTTCTCGCTGTCAAGGGAAAAACGTCAGGAAATCTGGAGGGCCTCTTATTATGGATGGCTTTGCCATCTTCAGTGCCCTCTGCCGTCCAGCGCCAGGAGCCCTCGCTGCCAGGGCTCGGTGGCAGCCGGGGTCAGCCGCTGCTGCCCTTTCCCATTGCAGTGCTGGCCCTCTGCCAGCTTTCCTAAGCCTTTCCCCACATGAAATGGGGGCTGGCTGGGGTGCACAGAGCCTGCCATGGGCCAGGGGCTTTTTGGGGTCCCACAATGAGGGCTGGGAGGCAAGAAGGACATGTGGGATTGGCACCAACACGGCGATGGGCTTCGGGGCCAGCCCTGGTCGGAGGCTAGGAGCCATCTCCAGAGGTGAACACAGTCTTGTACAAGCTTCTTTTTATTTCCTGAAAAACCCCGGTGACTAAATATAGCAAGTACTTGGGCATTTTACTCTGGGAAGGGAAAAAGCTCCAGTGCCAAGAGAGATCCTCTTCTGTTTGCACAGTGTGAGGGCTGCGTGTCCTCTGCCTGCTCCCATCAAGGGGGGTCTGCGCTGACAGGGGCTGGCTCACCCTGAGCCCACTCTGTTCCCTGGGACCCCCCCATCCAGTGGGTCTAGGTGATGGGAGAAACCCCACACCATGTTTTGAGCATCGTGTCCAACTGATGCGTGAGCACACTGAACGACGCTGCTCTCTCCTGGAAGCAGCACAACTCCTCTTCCCACTTCATTCCAAAAAGAAAGGAGAAAATATTTGCTCTTTTAATTCAGGGCTCAGGCAGGAAATCATTGTTCCCAAGGCTCCCTCTCCCCGCTGATCAAGGACAGCCTGGTTGGGTACCACATCCTCTTCCCCCAGCAAGAAAGGAGCCTTCGAAAGAGACATTCATCGGGATGTTCATTCAGTCGAATTCCCTCACAGGTCTCCCAAGAGGAGATTTGGACCTGTGTTGTGATCCATCTTTGTCGCAGGCAGGAAACTCTAGCATCTCTCTGGGCATCATTCATTTTCTACCTGATAAGCCAGAGGATGCAGTTATCTTCTGGATTTCACAACCAGATAGGTGTGATGGGAACCCCCAGACCCATCCAAAAATGCTTTATTCACCTCATTTCCAGATGCTAGAGGTAAAATAGGCTGTGCGGGGTGTTGTCCCACAGCTGGATTTAGCCCAGCTGTTGGGGCAGTGCTGGCCCTTGGCCATCCTCAGGCTGCTGGGAGCAGTGGCTGAGCAGCTGGGCACCACTGTGGACATCGGTGCCACAGCCTGTGCTCACCAGCTTTACACACACACACACACACACCCCACCTGGCTTTGGCTCTGGTGAGAAGGGGGTGGCAGATCCCTCTTGGCCTCGTCACTCCCTGTCACCACTAAGGGCTGTGGGTGGTCTGAGTGACCCACCTTTGCCCCCAGCCTTTGCTCCCCAAATCAAGGAAAACAAATGAGCCACAGCCACGTTGCAAACCGCAGGGGCTTTGTGCTCCATGGGCTCTCTGCCTCGCTGTCCTCCTGGCTGCTTTTCTCCTGCACTCTCCTTCAAACCAGGATGCTGGCCTGGGAGCGCAGAGCATCTCCCTGGGATGCATCCCTGAGCACCTCCACTTGGACTGCCTTCCTCGGTTCTGCACCCTGGATGATGGGTGGCTGCAGGAAAGCAGGGCTCTGCTCCAAACCTAAGCGTGTCCTGAGCTCTGTCAGGGACTGCAATATTCCCAGGGTGTGCATGGCTCAGAGGAGAGCAGCTCCAGTGCTTTGCCTCCCTCTACAAATTGTTTTCTCTTAATTCCCTGGTGATATAGAGCTGCAGCTACCATTGGATCCGACAGCACACTAGTGAGAACTGCCAGCCAGCCAGTGCTGGAGACACCCCGGGGAAACGCAGCATCTGACTGGGAGCAAGCATCATCCTGGTGGGGTGGGAGGCCAAGATGTCCAGGAGCAGCCCTTGGCTCATAGGAATCACCCAGAGCCGGCTCCTGCTTTTGCTGGGCTGGAGAGGGGGTGCGATGCCCTGCAAGCCACGCCTGCCACAGAAAGGCCACCAAGGTCACCTCCAGAAAGCTGTGGGGATCAGGCTGTGCTTTGCACAGGCAGAAGGTGGCCCAGGATGTTTGCAGCTGGACTCCTCTCCATGGGTTGGCTGGAGGAGGCTCTAACAGAGAACAGGAGTGAGTTAAAGAGGCCCTGGATTTCTCTGGGAATGCAAAGAGGATTAAAAACTCTGGTCCCTATATTGCTTTTCTATTTCCTTTTTCTTTTCCTTTTTTTTTTTTTTTTCTTGTGGTATTATTTGATGGTGAGGGAAAAGAAAAAAAATATCTGGAAACATAACTGCATAAATTGCTGTTATTTCCGGCTATCCCTGCAGAGCCCAGCTCTCTCCTCACCAGATGGGCCAGCTTAGAGAGCCTCCAGCTCCAGCTCAGCTCCCGGGGCCCCGGGGCTGCCCTCTTTTCACTTGCCATCATGTTGAATTTTGCTCCCAGGACCCGGGCTTGCAGCAATCCCACTCCCTCAGCCAGGTAACGGAGGCAGAGGGGCTCTGTGGGCCCCAGCTCCAGGAGGCACTGAGCCCTTGTTTGCTTTGGGAAATGGGAAGCGTGTACAGCCTGTGGCTGGGAGCCATCGGGAAATGATGCTGCGGGTGGCTTGGGGTGAGGTCTGGGGATGCTGCGAGGCGATGGCTCAGGGGCACAAGGCAGCTGTGGCAGTGCTGTAGTGGGACAGCAGCGGGTCTCTGCTCTCCTTTGCAAGTGCAAAACCTCCTGGAGGTCTGCTCTCTCCTCATCATGAGTGTGCAAAGGGGTTTGGGCCAGTTCGTCCTTCCCCAGGGACAGCACAGCTCCACATGTCTCCATGATGCCTTGGGGACCGGGAGGGAAGGTGGGCGGGCACTGAGACAAGGGGAGCAGAACAGGAGAGGAAGGATGTGACAATGATCTGGTGATCAGTGTCCAGCAGGGAGGAGAAGATGGACAGATGGCTCGACATCCTGCTGTGGAGCCAACCATCTACACGGAGGACAGTTGTTGGGTTCTACAACCTGACAGAGGTGTTGGACCTGGATGAGACCCATGGGACTGGCAGCTCCTGCCAGTGTTGAGTTATTCCCCATAAGCACACGGCTCCTCACTGTCCCTGCTGCCAAAGAGCAACCCCAGCACTGAGGTGACCTGTCCCTTGCCACCCAAGGCTGTGTCCCAGTCCTGCCCCGCAGGGGCTGCTGGTGTCACTGGCTGCGGTGTCATGGCCAGAAGAGCATGCAGGAATTCCTCAAGTGCAGGAGTAACAGTGTGTTCAGCTTCGTAGCCAAGCAAAAATATGTGTATGTTCTACATGCACAAGAAAGAGGCCTTGAAAACTGGGAGGATGCAACAATCAATAAATTACAGCTTGGATAATATTTTTCACCATCACCAAATAAATCAGGTCTTATTTTTCCCCTGTGTCCGCAGATTTAATGGCAGCAACCGTGCCCTTGGTGGTCGTAAAACTCCATCCTCTTGCTGAAGGGCCTCTCAAACAATTTGTCATTTGGCCTTTGCTTGTTTGCTTTAAAATTAGCTGGTCCAGACATTTAATAGCCCAGGAGCTGAGAAATCCATCAACCTATTCCAGCTTCCAACTATCTCTGTGTCCACCCTGAGGGAGCAAGAAGTGACGGGGAGGGAGCAAGCTCTGGAGTCAAGGACCACGGGGGATATTTTTCATCTGAGCTTTAAGATCACCTTTCCTCTTTCCATTTCTTCCTTTCTTCCCATCTTTTCTTTCTCCTCCACGGTCACTTCACCTCTCCAGCTGCCAAGAGCAATACTCTCCTTCCAGCTGCAGTGAGCAAGTCAGGAGCTGACCCTTTCTCATAGGTGTAAACACTGCCTTGTTAAAAGGGGATAATTACCGGGGTCTAGTTAACCCTGGTGTAAAATCAAAGTGAATAGAGCCCCACTGAGACTTCCAGCCATGCGGACCATGACGCCTGGGCTCTGGGGTAAACAGCCAAGGCTTCACCGCTTGTCAGCTCGGTGCATTCAGTGGAAAGTTAAATTCTCCCTGAAACAGAAATGCTGTCTTTTCGGCTGATTTATACCCCCCAGACACAGGACCAGCTGAGGGGTGGGTCCTTCTCCCGTCAGAGGGCCTTGCCAGGATTTTTCTGGCTGCTCCGTTGGGAACGAGCAGGGGTTCAGCTGCGGGGGGCAGGCAGTGTGTTCCTGCACAGACAGTAGCCACTGCTTTGACTCGCTGAGCATTTTCAGCCCCGGAGCTCCTGTACCAGACCCTGAGGTCCCAAGAGGGGAAAAGCCAGGGCTGTGTACAGAAGCCTGGCTGCCAGTGCCCCAGTTTCTTGGAGGAGCTTGCGTCTCACCACCACGAAATGTTTTCTATCTGATCAGAGGCCTCCCGTGGCGGCTGAAGGGCTGATGCTGAAGTTCCTGCATCTGCTGTCTCAGAGCTGCCCCGGCTCACATCTCCGCAGTGCCCTGCTTCCCTGGATCACAAGCAGATTTTAGGAATAAGGATGCTCAGAAGGCTTTTTGCAAGTGGCAGGAAGGTGTGCACGAGGGGTGGGAAAGGAGGCCAGCCCTTTACCCTGTGTCCTTCTGTCATGGCTTAACCCCAGCCAGCAACTAAGACCGTGCAGCCGCTCGCTCTGGCCCCCCGAGCAGGGTAGGGAGAAGAGGGAGGAAAGGAGGGAAAAGGAAAAAAAAATCATGGGTTGAAATAAAGACAGTTTAATAGAACAGTAAGGATAACGGAAAATAATAGTGCTGGTAATAATGGTAAAAGAATATACAAAATAAATACAGCACAAGTTACTCTTACCACCCGATGGTTGGTTGTGCAGCCCATTCCGAGCAGCAGTGGTGGATCTCTGCCCCTTGGCCAGCCCCCATGTCTATACTGAGCATGATGTCTGTGGTATGGAATATTCCTTTGGCCAGCTTGCTATGTTCCTGCTCCCCCTCAGCTTCTATGGGAAGCTGAAAAAGCTCTTAACAAATATAAAGATTACATAGCAAAAACTAAACCAGTATGATTTATCAACATTCTTCTCATACTAAATCCAAAACACAGCAGCTACTAGAAAGAAAGTTAACTCTAT
>VZRU01008188.1:158443-175024 GCA_013398155.1 Pedionomus torquatus
CTGGTGAAGACGCTTATACTGGTGGGATGTGGGGAGGAGCAGGGTGGGATCCTGGTGGCCCAGTCTGCTTTGATGTCCTTTTCAGAGGTGAGGTCTCTCTTCAGATGGCTTCAGATCATCGGTGGAGTCAGGTAGGATGGGGTCAGAGAGCATCTCCAGACCTTTTGGAGAGTATCCTATGGCAGCAGCAGGCAAAAAGGTGCCAGTGCCCTGAAAAAATGAAGTGGCTGGGGGGTGAAGCAGGACTCACGAGGGGTGAGGAGCCAGCCTGGTATGAACCCAGAGAGCGCTGCCAGTAGAAAATAAAAAAGCCTTCCCTGGAGCCATGTCTGAGAGAGGGAAACGCTAGACATGGACACGTTCAAGAGCTGCTACCAGCAGTGACTTGCAGTGGCCGGCAATCACCACTCCGTGAAAAAAAGAGACTGCGCCATCAGCTACTATTAACCAGGGAGCTCCCTGCTGTCCATGGATTCACGGTGGGGCTTCGGAGCATCTGAAACAGCAGAGACACTGCCCCCGGTGTTTGACTGATCCTGTCCCTGTACAGCATGGATGAGGCAGGGCAGTGTCCCTCGGGATCTGGAGCTGTATGTAATCCTTGCCAAAACTCCCGCTCCTGAGATGCTGTACGCACAAGTCGGCTGAGCATCTCGGCAGTGACTCCCAGCCCCCAGCCTGCCACGGCTACGCTGCGGGATGCCGTGCATCGTGGCTTGTCTATGCAGCAAAGGCAAAATTATACATGGTCCTTCAGTGCAAAAGCATGCCCTTTGCTTCCACTGTTCTTCCTTTCTAAATAACACTCCTCAGAAAATTCAGAGGAATTGCACTGAGCATGGATGTCAGGATGTCAGAGACCCAGACGAGTGGCATGCCTGAGGCTGAGCATACCAAGACATAGCTGTGACTTGGAAACTCTCCCTGGACACTCTACACCTCACCTTGGCTTAATGAAGCCTGCAGGGCTCATGACTCAAAAGTTTACCAGCAGGTCTGTTGCCATTTTCGTTTGGTCTCTCAGCTGGGACAAGGAGGAGAAGAGCGAAGGTGGAGCAAACACAGCGTATGTCAGCACTCACACCTTTGTCACCTTCTTCCCTGAGCCTTGAGGATTGTCAAAGAAACCCCCAAAATAGGGTCCAGAAGGGATAACCTGACCCATGCTAAACTAAAGCTCAACTAAAACACTGTTTTCAGGTCACAGTGAAGAGCAAGGTGCGAGCCACGGTGTCCATGCCACGGAAAAGTGGTCCTCCAGTGAGACATCACCCAAAACCTACCTGAAGCCAGCAAGAACCAGGACACCATGGGGTCCTGGCAGGGCAGACGGGGCTGCGTGGTAGTGGGAGCACCCGGTGAGGATATTCCAGGTCAGCAGGGAGGTGTGTGGTGGATCGGTGTGTGGGAAGCTGGGAGCAGCCCTGCCGGCTCTCCCCATGGTTCTGGCCAGCGCTGTTGAGTGCTTCACTTGCATGAGCACTGAGAGTAAAAACAAAATGACATTCATTAGATGTTTTAAGGAGTGTTCAGGCATGTAATCCTCCTGGAATGAGGCAGCCATAACAAGTTACTGTAGTTATTGATGGTCATGTCAGTTAGCCTTTTCCAAGGATTAATCACCATCCTGCTCATGCTCTACAGGATGTTTTTATCTCCCAGTGCTGCATGCAAAGCTGTCTGGGGTGACCAGCGTGGCTTCCGAATCTGGGGGGGAGTTTGGCTCCTTGTACTTAGATCCTAAATATTTAACAGTTTGGAAGAGCACAGCATTTCGAGGCATTGCTGGGGCAGAGCTTCAGCATTCCAAAGTTTCACCATGGAGCATCTCAGTTCAAATGTCTCCTGAAGTGAGGTCTAATGTGCAAAATGATGGCAACTTGCTTGAAGCAGTTTGCAGCCTGTGGAAGGATGCTGCCCCAGGAGAGGTCTTGCTTTGGCCATTGCTGCCATTGCAAGTCTATCTAACGCACTGTCCGGAGAGGATGATGCAGAGCAAAGACAGAGCTCCTTATAGGAGGATGGCAAAATGGGTTGTACCATGAACTAAACCACCTGAAGATGATAATTCTTCTGTTTTATTCTGAATAAAAGGGAGAGCTGAGGGGATGACAAGACCATCACTGAGCTCAGCATGGGAAGAGCACAACACAAAGGTGACACAAGCAGCAAGTGTCAGTATTTTCCTTAAAACTGAGGCTGCCTTGAAGAACCATTGGGTTTGAGCAGTCTCAGAGGTTCCTGTGTGTAGGGATGTCCCAGCCACTGGATCTGCTTCACCATGTGACACCCAAGCACCCATCCTAGTCTGAGCTCCTCTGCTCTGCCCTGTTCCTGAGGACTGACAGTGCTGTCCCAAAACCCATCCAGGCCAGAGAGTGAAAGCAAAGCAGAGGAAAATGTCCATCTGCTCACCCACAGGAGGGAGATCCTGGTGTGCTTGGCTTGGAGGGTGCAAACAAGTCCAGGGTCTTCAGCTGCTCTATGGAGCATCCTCAGGGAGCCTGGCCACGACCAAGAAACAGCTCCCAGGCTGTGGCTGGAGGCAAAGTCCCACAGCAGAGAGTCCCAGAGCTCTGTGCAGAGCTCACACAGACAACCTGCTTGTGTTCTGGCTGCTTTCCTGCAAAACCTGGCAGGTCTTGGTGTGCAGCTGACTTGTTAATTAGGAATAAGTGGCTCCAGGAGGTCCTGACCTCCAGCATTTGGTCAGACCCCATTGCAGGCAAATGCTGCAGAGCAGCAAGGAGGAGGGGATGCCTGTTATTTACCTACTGGCTAGTGCCACCAGATAAGGGCCAGGATGACTGCTCCTTGGCTGTGCCACTATAACTGAACCTCCAGCTGGAGCTGGACTTAGGCTCTTTCCCCAAGTGTTTGCATCAGCACTGCTTATTTTGCCCCTTCTGCCACATGGGACCAGCACAGGGCTCATTTTCATTGCAACTCTGGTGCTGGCAGTGGTCTGGGGACTGGAAAAGGTTCCAGAAGCCACACAGCTGGGCTGGGTTAGAGAAGAACCCAAGCCACTGCTGAAGGGCACTGCTCTGCTTGGAGGGGAGGGGGAAATTCAAGATCATGGTGGGAGCTGGTTGACTCCCCAGCTCAGCAATTAGCTGCAGGGCTCTTCACAGTTGGCAGCATCCCCCCAGCAGCTCCATCCAGCAGCCTGTGCTCATGTTCAGGAGCAGCATGGGGTGTGGGGCATCACCCCAGCAAGCTCTACCAAGGTTCTTGCCCTCTCAAGACCTGGCATTGCCTTCAGCCACTGTGTTTTCAGGAGAGCCAAAATCCCTGAAATCTCTCAGTCATCCAGCCTCCCTTCTTCTGGGACCATGGATTTGCCCCTAACCTCTTTCACATCCAGGCACATCACTTTCTTGGTGCCTGCAGGGACATAGGGGTGTTTCTTGCCCTCCTGGTGCTCAGATCTCTGCCTGCTTTGATGGATGCTGAGCTCTCAGTGTCCCTCTGTGGTCCCCTGCTGTGTCCCATCAGCAGCTGGGTGACTTTGTGACCCAAGCACTCTTCAAAGTGGCTGTCCTGATGGCAAGGGACATTGGCAAAATTCATCAGCCTCACCAAGAAAATTGCCCACTCATTACAGCAGGGTCCCACGGCATGTGTTAAAACCAACTATGAGGCAAGGCTGGAGAAACACTGCAGAGCAGAGGAATTAGCATTAATTGAGACTAATCCCCAGAGGGAATCACCTCAGTATGTGGTACACAGGCGTGCTCTGTCCCAGGCAGACTGATGGGCCCTGGGCAGCCCCTGGCCAAGGGACTCTGGTGACTTCCTGGTGTTGCCCCCAAGAGTGGTGACCTCTGACATGAGCTCTTCACTTCCAGCTGATGGGGAGAGAAGGAAAAGAACACAATAATTATGTTTTTTCCCTCTCCCTTGGTGTCTTTGACAGACCTGCCCCCTGCCTGCTTTTCCAGAGGTTTCCCAGGAGCTGATTAACCTCCCTGCTGAATACTGGGCCAAGTCAAAATGGGTTTGATTGGGCGTGGGGGATCCTTTGTTAGCCAGTCTGCTGTGAACCCGCTGAGATGGAGGAGCCCTCATCTGCTCACACCAGCTGTGGGCTGCAGTGTCCTGCATGGGCAACCCTTCCACAGCCACAACCCTGGGAGGAGAAACAGGTGGGCAAGAGGTGGCCCGAAGCCATGGGAGATGCAACATCTTCAGCACGCTCAGCTCAAGGCATGCTCATCTTGAATGGGGAAGATCTTTTACTCAGTGCCTGGAGATGCGAGGTGTTTCATAGCCCTCTTGGCCCTGGGAGCTGCCAGAAATAGAAGAGCTTTGGAGGCAGCTTTGCTCTGGCCCCACTGGATCTTCCCAGCTTTGTCTTGCATGCAGCTTAGGAAAGGGACGGGTGAGCCAAGTCCCTCTTCTGCCAAGCCAAGGTCCACATTGTCCACTCCAGCTTTTCTGTCCATCTCCGAAAACCGATGCTGCGATGGGGTAAATTAAACTTTTTGTCAGCATCATTTCCTCCAGTTCAGTTAGGTGAGAAACTCTGCATTTTACAGCCCTTTGGCTTCTTATCCAAAAGGAAAAAAAAAAAAAAAAGGGGGGGTCGGGGGGAGGGAGAGAGGAAAAATGCCCTTTAAATAGAACTTTCCATGCTGGAAGTACCTCTGGAAACACAGTGGAGGGGGAGCCAGCAGCACGAGCAATAGGTGCAGGCGTAGTAGGGTGTGTGGGATGGAGCAGGACATGGCCCATGGAGGGGCTCCTCCGTTTGCCTCCCAGTCAGTCTGTGAGCTCCTTCTCCAGCCATCATCTTGCCCTGCTGATGCTCTGTCCTGGCTGGGCAAAGACCGAATCCCAAGCTCTTGCCCTGCTTGGAACCATGCCTGGCAGCCAACCTGAGGGCATGTGTCATCCCAGTGCTCTATCATCACCCTCAGACAGATGGGAATGCCCCATTGCCATGCCCCAGTAGAGCCCCTTTTCTCAGGGGAGCTGCAGATGCCTCCTCTCCTACTTCTAATTTTTCCCAGCTGCTGTGTGCACCCCTCCCCATCCCAGGTTAACCTCTCCATCTACTTTGCCTTTTCCCCAAATTTGCTTAACAGGAGAAAGAACACCCAGGCTTATTTTTGTGGCCGGAGCAGCTGGTGGGAATGTGGGCTGCCTACAGCAGAGAAAGAGAAACAAGATGCTTGGCTCCTTTTTCCAGCTCCCTGGCCCCCGATAAAAGCCATGCTCACTGGAGACCACCAACCAGGCCTTTAAAGTCCAGGCACAAGTGGGAATTCACATGCAGCTAATGATGCTGTGGATGCAGAGCGCCCTTCACCTGCTGGGCTGGGAGCCACGAGCCACGCAGAGCAAGACAATCCATGGATGTCTGAACCCACCTGGGCAAAGCGGGACCACGTCACCCTTGTCCCAGGAGCAGGGCAGCTCTGTTCTAGTGTGTCCTGGTCAGCAGCTTTTGGCTACGTGGAGGAACATCATGGTTAGCCATGGTGGGGAATTGGTTTCAGGGCTTTTTACAGTGAAAAGCTGCAGATGTGGGCATGCCCCCAATTAAATTTAGGGGCAAGGGTAAGAAACCAAGCTGATCTTCTGTGATGGAGGACATGAACCATCAGAGAGGGGGATGAAGAAAGATCTCTCTGAGATGGGGGGGATGCCTAAGGACATGGGTGCATTGTGCACTGCAGAGCTCAGAGCTGGGCAGGTTTTGTATTGCTCCAAATAGCAACACAGACTGATTTGCAGCAAATACTGCTCCACAGACCTTAGTGTTCCATTTTCTGAGTAATTTGCACTTATCTTATACTCTTTTCCCCCTCAACACTTTTTCCCCTTCTGTGTTATCTCTAGGGATTTTTATTTTGTACTGTCTTGCTTAGCCATGACTTGACATATGCCACCAGTGATGTTTCTCGGGTGGGATGAGCATGACCCAGGCTGGCAGGGGGGCTGGGAAAAGCCGTTGGGATGCCCTGGTGTGTTGGAAAATGGGAGCAGATCTTGAGGGCTGCGGACCAAGGCAAAGAGTTACACCATTTCCCCTGTTTTATTCCTAAAAGAGCTAAATGTGCTGGCTGGCTCCAGCACTGGTGCTGGGCTTCCCCACCTTGCAGACCGGGGGATAAAATGTGCTATCGAGCACAAAGGTGGACACCAGTCATCCCTGCCTGTGCCAGGGGGTTTGGAGACCCCATGTCTTCTGAAGGTCCAAGCACAAAGCCTGAACATTTGGTTTCCATCCTCACTGGTGAGGGTCAAAGGCTGAGACATCGGCGGAGGACGAAAGCAACGGAGTCCCAAGCTCAGCTGCGCAAATCTTGAGTCCTCCATCTGAGCTCATCTCAACGGAAAACATTTGGGGAGGATGTGTCCAGTTTGGATTCGTCATGTGGAGCAGCTTGGCAGGTCCAAAAGCCCCTGGGGCCCTTCCGAAGCATTAACCAGTGGATTAAACCAGCCCAGCCATCGCTCTCACTGCCGGGATGTGGATTTCTCAGCCCGAACGCCGCTGAGATGAGTGGAAAAAGCGCGGTCTGTCCCTTTAAGTCCAAGATGATGAGTGTATTTCTGGAGGCTCTGGAAAAGAAGTCAAGACTATTGGCTTCTGCGTCACCAGCACCGGCCATTGATTCCCTGGAAATGTTTCATATTTGGCCAAACTGGCTGTTGACGGAATAGTTTCTGATTTAACACTCTCGGCTGCAGTCGGAACCCAGCTGGGTCTCGTTAGCTCCAGAGAGACCATCCTTCCCGTTGGCGGCTGAAGAAATGCTTCCAGCATACCCCCCTCCTCCTTATTCCCAAGTAGACATTTAAGCCCCTCTAACAAGATTTACACAGGAATCCTGATTATTTCAGCCTTCAGCCACTTGTTAGTATTATTTATCGTTTAGCATCATTATTATCTATCTTTTGCTTTAATGCTAAAGATTACATGTGTGAGGACCAGTCCCAAGCTGCTCTCTCTCCACCTCCAGCCCAGCCCTCTGCAGGGAACAGATGTGAGCATCCTCAGGAGCTCCCAGCCCTTCACCAACACTTTCCCCTTGTGCTCCCGTCAGACCCCATGGCCCGGAGAGGGTTCTCCCCGCTCCTCCTTCCCTCTCATCCTCCCACCCTGTCTCTCCCAGCCTCTCATCCTCTTTGCCCTTCTCGCTCCCTTTCTATTTAGTCTGTGCATTCAAAACTCAGCACAAAAGCTCTTACAGCTCCCCGGGCTGTGACCCAAACAGTAAAGAATGTTTATATGCTGGTCGCCTTCCATTTCTGTGTATTAATATTGCACACACACGCTCGCACACTCACACACGCCGTTTCTGGTGCCTCTGTGGGCCCCTGGCCAAGGGAGCCCAGCCAAAATAAAGGCATCTGGGCCCTTCTGGAGAAAGCAGGAAAAGAAGGAGGAAAGACAAAATGCAAAAGCAAGAAGGGTTTGGAGACAAGTGACTCCTCCAGCCTGTACCCCTGCACTCACTGTGGATAAGGCCAGGGAATCCTGGGGGAAGAGAGGTTTGTCAGGCTGTGCCTGCGCCCAGCAATTCTCCCCGTGTCCCTTGTCACTCCCCTGGCGTTTCCCGTGGGGTGACTCAGGCAGGCAATGGGGGCTTGATGCTAGTCGCAGACTCGCACAGAGCTGGGGTAGATATGCAGAAATTGGGTGTCTAGCTTTGGGCAGGGCTACCTGCCAGGAAGGTGAAGCAAGGAGGTCCACCTCACCACCAGGATGCCTGGCTGCGGGGACAGCAGCCAGCCCCAGCCAGCCCCAGCTGAGATGCTGGAGCCCCAGAACATCCCGATGCTGGGATGTCGGGGTTAGTAGCCTGTTTAAGAGCTCTGTAATGGGGACCAGAGTGAGGCCATGGGATGGATGAGGCTCCATGTTCTCACTGACTGAGGGCACACAAGACCTTGAATATGTCCCATTAAACTGCTGGTACATGGGCTCTCGGATGGGCTCTCGCTGCTGCGAGTGGGAGCGGGTGTGAATCCAGCGTGGTCTGTGCAAGCAGAGCCAGCTGCCTGCAGTCAGAGGCAGGACAGACCCTACTGTGCCTAAAATCATCTGAGGATGATGCTAAAAGGGGAGAAAACAAGGCAAAATGTGGGGATGAAGAGGGCCAGGAGCCCTCTTCTGAGGAGCCCTCTTCTGAGGAGGTTCCTCTGCTTTTGCAGAAGTGCCCTGGATGCTGGGGTGCTGGGGACTGCAATGCAGGTACAAATCCACAGGGGACAGGTCTTTGGCTGAGCTCATCCCGCTCTTCTCTGAGGTCTCCAAACCAGGGCCACGTGCACATGGTGTCACCAGCTGTGACGTAGGGATGAGGCAGAAGGAAACTCATTCATCTGCCTGGTGAAGATGCTGCCTTGTCTGACAGTCACTGCCCAGGGTAATCGCTGCCATGGGCTACTGGGCTTCCTGGGATGGTCCCTCACTCCTCTGCAGGACACATAGCCTGTCCTCAACCCCTGCAAAAGGGAAAAGCTGCCTCCTGCCAGCGAAGCCACCGAGGCTGCTGCTGGATGCTGTGAAAGCTTCATGCTTTTAACCCCAGCAATCTGATAGGCACTGAAATTCTTTCACATCTTCCAGAAAAATGACCTCCTGGAGGTCTCAGCAGGGGTTAACTCCACGCAAAGTAGTCACGCAATGAGGAGGGCTTGTTCCAAGCACCAAATAACTTGCAGAAGTAATGCATTTGTTCCTAATTAGGATAATTGCCCCATCACTTTTCTCTGTGGCATTGGCCAACCTAACTCACAAATGTCTGAAAACACCAGCTAAAGTATGACCAAATTTAGGAGCTGAGTCGAGTAATATATCGCCTTGATTTGTCCTAAAACATGAATTGGCTGGGAGTCCTCCTGCATATTGCATTTCCAGGGAACATAAGGAACCCATTGTGTAATTAGCAGTAGTATTTTCAACACACTGCGGTGCGCAGCCTCCACAGTGCTCTGCCCTCCTCGCCCGCGCTACTGCACCTCCTGGGACCCACGGGTTGTGGGTACGGGTGAGGGGGTTGTGTGTGCGGGGAGGGGTGTTATAAAATGTGTCTGTCACAGAAATGCTGAGTAGGGTTATGGCAAAGGAGGAGATAAGGGCTTGCCTGCTCCTTTGCCCCTCTATCCCCCAGTTAAGAGGTGGTCAGAGTGGAGATGTGCCTGGCCATAACCTGGTGGCCAGGAGCAGACCTGGGGCCAGGACAAGGACATGTGTTGGAGAATCCATTTCTCAGCCATCACTGCCTGCCTGCAGCTGTCAGCAATCAGTATTTCCCAAGCCATGGGATGCCCTCACTGGGAGACTGGCATCACAGCAAGAATTCCTGCCCCAAAGGTTGGAGGGAGGTTGTGAATCTGAGCCGTGGCAGGACTGTGGGTCCCACCCCATAACCTGCTCCCCAGCCCTCACCAAAGGCTGGCTGGAAGGACATCCCACAGGCCCTGGTGGGAAATCTGATGGGTCCATTCAGACACAGAAAAGAGTTAGGCTCTCCCACCTGCCCTGCTCTGCCTGCACGATGCGATGCTGAGACCTCAGTGGGGATGCTGCCAGCCTCAGCAGGGTACTCGGTGTCCCTTGTTTGGGTTCTCAGCTCTCCCATCATGTAGATGTTTCCTTCTCTCTTCCCAAGCTGCTTCGAGCAAATCAGGCCCTAGATACTGGCCACCACAGATGAGTTGGCTCTTGGATGAGCTGAGTGTTTGATGTGACCCAGGGGAGAGAACATCCTCCAGGACCCCAGCTTTTCCCTCTGTGGTCTAAGCCTGTTTGACAACACTCCCTTCTCTTCCCCTTGTGCATCTCCCTCATACCATGCAAGGGATTGTGTGTGAAGGCTGTACCTGGGGCTGGAGTGGTTCAAGGCAGAGCCTTGGAGATACCATCTGCTCCCTATCGTGCACCAGTGTGCCCAGCACAGATGACTTGCAGAGGTGATCTCCTGTTTACAAAGTGCCTGGATATCTCTTTTATGCTCATCTTTCCATGTTTACTCACCCCCTCTGAATGCCACATGAGGCTTCTTTCCCCCAAGGGTGTTGACATTTAAAGGTATTTGGAGAAATCCATTTGCACTGTAAAAACGACGAATGAATGAATGGTTAAGCACGGGAGTTAATTCGGTCTCCTCCGTGTCTCATCCCTGCCAGTCCAAGGAGGTAGCCAGAGAACAAGCGAGAGTGCTTTCCTCCTTCCCTTGGCTGTTTGTTGTCAGCCCCGTGTGTTTGCCCCTCACATCTCATCTCAGAATGTTTTCCCCACTTGTGACTTTCAGAAGCTTTTGGAGGGATCAGGCATTGCTGCCCTGCTTAAGCAGGGACTGTCCCTTGTCTCCCACTCACTGTCCCCCCACAGAGGAAGGGTTAACCGCAGAAACACTGGCCAAAGCAGGAAAAGAAACTAAGAGAGGACTTTCTGTGTGCCAGGACATCCATTCAAAAGAGCTAGCTGGCCTGTCTGGAGACCTGCTCTGCTAAATGCATACATTTCCCCTCTATATGGATTTTCCACCTAATCTCCACATTCTACATGGATGTGCTGGGCTGGGGGGACTGAAGCATTCATTCATTTCCCCAGCCCAGCTCTGTCTCCACACCTTCCACTGTCTGCTCCTGGGCTGGGTACACATTTTCATCTGCTCTCCCCTTCCCTCCCCTCTCTCCCCTCCACCAGGGCTTTGTCCCATGGCAGCGTGGGGAATATACCTTTGATAAACACCATATTTCTGGCACTGCTGTCTGTGCACACGTATGGCTTCATCCTAGGAAGAAAGAAAAGAGGGGGGGGCAGGGGGGGGGAGTGGGAAGAAGAGTCCCTTTCTTTCACAAAACCATGGAAACCTCCTCGTTCGTGTGTGCGCAGATGGCTTTCCCATCGGCTCCGCCGAGGCAGCCTGCATGTGTGCAGCAGAGCCCACAGCCCGCCTTGCGAAGAGGCGAAAGAGAATCAGAATGCTGAGACGAGCACGTGGCTGCAACGCAAAGCAAAACCAGCTCCACAAAACTCTCGTGGCAGATAAAATCAAGACACAAGACGGGATGTGACCCTGAGAGCACCGAGCAGCTCTTTTCCCCCTCGGCTTTCCCAGGCTCCAGCTGAGCAGTGATTTTTGTCCTGCTAGTCGTTGTTTATTTTTTGATGCTAGGGAAGTTCAAACTCAGACACAGCAAACCCAAAGGGAACTCCCCACGCTGCTTTTTTGCCTGAGCTGCTTTGGAAATCCCAGCATGGGAGGACACTGATGTTGGGGCAAGATCTGATCATTGAACTGTCCTCTTCACCTTTCCTTCCCCTTCTCAGGAGGAGAACACTCCTGTCCTTGTGGGGTGTTAGAGGGTTGGTATTGCCTCTACAGCTCTCTCTTTCTGTCATTAGGTAGCGGTTACGTTTGCTCCTCGGGAGAGCTGGCCTCTAGCTGCTCACATTTCTCTGCTCTCCGGAAAGCACCTAAGCCTCCTGCTTTCCGTCCAAGTGCATCCCCCTTAAATCTCCCGCCTGGATCTGGGCACTTAATAAGTCTTAGCATTTTATTAGCAGATGCTAATAGCAATGGCATGGAGCCACATACTTTGAATTCAAATCCTCTTCGGCTTAGCATGCACCACTCATCCCCCTGTCCACTTAGCAGCGAGGATCCAGACGAATCCTGCATCCCTACTTGGAGCTCTTCCTACCAAAGGGGTGAGCAGCCAATGTTTCCCACTAATGAGAGGCTGATGACAGCGGTGAATTTAACAGGGTCCAGCAGTGCTGGTGAAGGGGGACATGGAATCTGTGGTACCCAGACCTGCTCTAGGAAATGAGAAAACATCATACCCCAAAATGCCTTTAAAAACCTTCTCACCAGCCTCCAGCAGGCAAGTGGACCTCCACTGGGCAAGAAGCAGCAAGACAACAACTCAGCTGGTAAACATCAATAACAGCATTGAAACTGGTCCAGAAGGGGCTGTGGGCTGGTCCCATCAGTTTTTATCAAGCTGTTCCTACAGGTCCAATGGGACAGTGGCAATTTCTTTCTTCAGTTGCCCCCATTTTGCCTCTCCACTTCCAGGCCCAAAATGTTTCTCTCTGAGGAAACCACTCTCTGGTTCCTTCCTCCTAGCCTCCGTCCTGCCTGGGTTATTCTCACAGCTTGGAAAGCACAAAATAGGCCCTGCAAAGTGAAGATATGGTATGGACAGCCTCTTAATTCCCTTTGGCTTCCAATCCTCAATCCCTAGTTACTGTGAATTCCCAAACAAATAATACATCTCATCTATGCAGTGGTGAAGTGATGCCTACAGAAAGCCCCAGTGAGTTCCATGGGAGACCACGGTGCCTCCAGGAATTGCTCCTTCCCCCAGCCTTGCCCATATGCCCTCTTCTTTCTTGCACACAGCTGAGAGAACCTTGTTGACCTCTTCCAAAAATGAGATGGGGGATTGGAGACAGCTGCCCAGGGAGACTAGCGCTGTGCTGGAAAGAAGGGCAAGGAAAAGTGATGCTCAGGAAACACACAGGAGCCAGGAAAGGTCTCATCTGCCATCGAGGCAGTTGCCCCCTCTTGCACGGCATGGGGAGCCAGCTGCTCCCCACCACTCCACAGAGGACCAAGCAGCCGCCCTGAGTCCAAGCTGCACATCTGGAAGTCGGATCCATTTAAACAAACCCTATTACATAACAACAGACATCTGGAGCCTGTTACCACTACATTTTTAGTAAAAATAGTTTTTTGATATGATCTCTCCTAAGAATGTGGCAGAGGGGCTCGGAGCCAAAGTCCTCCAAGAATGGCTGTAGCTGCTTCTCATAAAACATCCCCCACCTCCTGCTCAGGGCAGGGTTGTTTCCTCTCAGTGCACACGCCGTGTCCCTGCATCAATGGTCAGAGGGAAAGGTTTCAGGCTGAAGGCAGGTGCAGTGCCTGGGGCAAGGCTGGAGGATTCACCACGGCCCAAGCTCTGAGGTCTGCACAGGCTTGACGCAGCCTCTGAGAGCAAGAGAATTGGGCAGCCTGCACCCCAAATCTCATTTTGTTATTGTGGGGGACTACTAGCACTTGGGAAGGGAGGGCAGTATGTCTATAAAGTCTCTGTGTGTGAGGAGGAGCCCACTAAACTCTGGAGACCACAGAGGGCCAGGTCTAGCTGAAACCACAGCTGCTTTTGTCATCAAGGTGTGGTGTGATGAAGCAAGCTGTGGGCTTTGCTAACCTCTCCAAACTGGGGGCAGGGGCTACACGGCTCACTCCTTTCCCCTTAGCTCCCTGGAGCCCAGAGGAGAGGGCTTCCTGGATGAGTCCATAGAAAATAAGCACAATTTGCTTTGGAAGCACTTGGGTACTACAGAGATAGGCAGGTGGATGGGCAGGTGGATGGAGGGAAGGAATGAAAGCCATGGTGTTCAAACAGTAGTGTCAGACCTGCTTCTCATGAAAACTGGAAAAAGGAGCCACTTATTGGGGTGAGAAGCTGGGACAACCAAAAGTCAAAACAGCAATAGCTAAAATGGGTGAAGAAGAAGGGAAGTTAGCAGCAAAACATTGGCTTGAGTTGGTGCTGGGCTCCCAAAGCCTCAGGTGAAAGCCCTCAAGGTCCTTTTCCCTGCCAGCTTTGGTGACCACAATCAAGGAACCCCTGTTGCAGCTTCCTCAGATTTTGCTTAACCCAAAGCTTCTTGTCCAGGTAATTTCGGAAAGGCAAGATCCATCTCTGTGCCTGGAGCTTTGTTAACCTGCTCTGCAATGGGCCCAAAGGGATGCTGGCACAGACACTACCGCCCATCCTTCTGGCTGAGCAGTCAGTCTCCAGGCTGTGTCCTTCTCTCCCTCATTAGCTCCTTATTGCAAATCAGACTTGCCCTTGTGGGCATGGTGCAGTCTGCCCACAGACCTTCCCTAGGTCTCATCTCTGCTCCTGATGCCCATAGGTTACCAACTCCCCTGTCTTTCCCCAAGCCAGGCATTGTTTTCCACCCCTTTGCTGTCTGCATCTCCAAAAACATCTTCCTCTCCATCTGGTGGCTACAACAGGACAGTTTCTATCCATGGGCCCTCTGGACTCTAGCTTTCTCTAGCTTCAGTGGTGGACCACCTTGCCTTGTTTCTCCTGGAAGCTCCACCCTGGCCATGAGCTCACCAGTGCCGAGAGGACCAGGTCGTGGCAAGCCCAGTAAGTGCTCATCTGGGAGAAGCAGAGGAAATACTGAGCTGGTGGTGACTCAGTTGGTAGCTGCTGCGCTCCTGGAGCCGGCTCAGCAGCAGCGCGCTGGAAAGGACCTGGAAGGTCATTTAGGCACATGCATTTGGTGCTAAATATTGAAGTGTGGTTGCTAAGGAGATCTCGGTGCTCCCGGCCAGGGCAAGGGTGCCACAGCCAAGATCTGGTCTGAACATCTACCAGTTGTTCCTTCCGTAGGTTTTGAACGGTGCCATTTTCCCCAGCGTCACGGCTGCGATCCTGGCTCCTCCAAAGCTCCTCAGCTGGTCCGGGCCACGTGCCGCTCGCCTGCAGATCCCAGCTCGGAACTGGCCCTGCAGCCGAGGAGGTTGTGCCTGATGCTAGCAGACCCCAGGCAGCAGGAGCAGCAGCAGCAAGGAGGGGTTTGGCTGCCCAGACACAAATAATCAGTCTGCAGGTCGGAGTTGGACTGGCACAGGAATAATGGAAACTCCCTTCCTCACTGCTGGTCTATCTGCAAGAAAGTAAGGGAGTTTTTTAAATGATGGGTGGAGCTGGGTCAGGACAGATCCCAGCTGCTGGAATCAGGACACCCACACTAGGCAGGGTATTTCATTGCTGCATTGAGATGCCAGTCTCAAGGACCCCCAGCGAGTGTGCAGGGGAGCACTATGAGCCCCTCTCTCCAGAGCATGGCTGGCCAAGCCCTGGCATAAGGAGAAATGAGACCTCTGGCCCATCAGCTGAATGTTCCCCACCCTCCTGAGCCCCCAGCAAGGTTGCACTTCTTGCATATGCACCCACTGCCCCATCCTCCTTGGGGGCACACCCATGGAGGGACAGGATGCTCAGTGGGGGGATGTGCAGCACTACCCATCCTCCTGCCCTGGGGATACAGCGGTGCACATCAACACAGAGATCATCAGCTGCTTTGCATCTCCAAGACCTCAGGAGAGAGCAGTGCTGGGGGAACATCCATAGGGTGTACCTGCTGCAGCCTGACACCCTGTTACAGCAAGGTTCAGCTCCTCACAACCGGCAAGGCCACGTCACTGGTCCGACCAGCAGCTTTGCTGGGGCTTGCTGGGCAGCAGAGCCAGGCCAGCCTCAGCCCCTCTTGACCAGCGGGTGATCCTTGGCCTTCATTCCCCACTCAGCCACCTTCATCCCAAACTCCTTGCCTGCTGCTGCCTTTTGATGCTGGGAGATATCTCCATCTCCAATGTGGCCACAGCTACCCAGATGGTAACTGACTCTGGCCACATCTGTTGCCTGGCAGGTCTTCACCCATTGGAAGAAAAACTTTGGGGTTTCCGTGCCAGCCCCAGGCACATCGAGTAAAACCTCCTCCTGCCTCCAACATGAAAAGCAGCCAAGGGGGGAGCCCTGGACCAGGACTAGGTCTTTACATCTCCCTCAGCCCACACCAACAGCAAGGCAGCCAGGCAGGGAGCAGGGCTTTAAAAGGTACCTGGACACATCTGAAAGGCAAATCTGTGTGAGACCACATGATAAAAGCTCTTCTGGCATGTAACAAAAGAGTAGAGTGACTGATTATGGCAAACATTTTCTTAAAACCTTTTGGCAGGAGGGGACACGGCTGCCCTCGGGACAGCACAGGTACGCTGGGTCCCAGCTGCTCTCCGAGATGTCGGCTGGGCTCGCTCCTGGCGTGTAATTCCCCAAAGGCAGAGAGTGAGGAGAAAGAAAGCAGATCCCCTGTTTGGACTGGAAGGGTAAATTTCTGTGTGGATTTTAGCGATTGTGTTGCCACATTGCAGTGGAAGCTCTGCTTTCTGTATGGGGGCTGGGGCTCGGCACATTAACACCTTCGGTGCCTCAGAGGATGGCTGCACCATTTCCCATCACATCAGGCTACAAAAGACATGAATTTAAACTCAGCCTCTCCTTTTTTTCTGCCATACGTACCAGCCAGATTTCAGTTTTCCAGAGGTTATAACCTGGGTAGCTTTTCATCTCATCGCCAGCAGACACATCTTTGGGTGAAGCGCATCTCCCCACCAGAGCAGAAGGCTGCTGGAGCTCTTGTGCAGAAAATGCTTTCCTGTTGCCTTAACCCTGCCCCTGCAAATGGTAGCACTATTTTGGCTAACGAGCAGCCAGCCTAGAGAGGTTCAGGCCAAGTGGTTAGCATTTGGCAAAGTTAAAAGCAAATGAAATCAGTCTTGTAACTGGAAATAGCAGACTACTTTCATTACAGGTAGGATTACCAGTCCCACCTACAATAAAAACTGATGGAATCTTGTAAGAATTCTTTCTTTCTTTCTTTCTTTCTTTCTTTCTTTCTTTCTTTCTTTCTTTCTTTCTTTCTTTCTTTCTTTCTTTCTTTCTTTCTTTCTTTCTTTCTTTCTTTCTTTCTTTCTTTCTTTCTTTCTTTCTTTCTTTCTTTCCTTCTTTCTTTCT
>VZRU01008188.1:183070-199264 GCA_013398155.1 Pedionomus torquatus
CACCGGAGCCGGCTCTCGGCGGGGATGAAATCCCACCGCTGCCCTGTTGCGTGCACAGCCCCTCGCTGCAGCTGCCGTTATCCCTCCGGCCACTCTGTGCCACCCCCTCTCCATCCTGCCCCGGCCTTCAAAGCCGCCGCCGGCCGCCTGTTATCCTCCCCATCCTCCCTGGAAATGGCAGCGATGCTTATGCAAACGAGGAAGCAAAAGCTTTACTGTGCTTTTCCGAGCTCTTCCGTCCTGCACCAAGTGGCTGGGGGTTAGGCGATGCGAGGCTTGTGCCAAGATCCAGCTTTGCAGCCCTGCTCCCGGTCGGCCGGCCGGCCAGATGAGCCGGTTTAGAGTTTCAACCGCAAACCACGCAAAGGAAGAAACAAAATCAAGGGGCAGAGGGGACCGTGACCTGATTTCAACTTTGGGGGCCTGGTGCCTCACCATTCCTGCATCCCCACTTCACTTTCAAGGGGTGATCCCTTTCCACCCTTGCTGAACTGCCCGTGTGGGATGTTCAGCCAAGCTCAAGAGGGGGTACAGGAGGGTCCATGGGCATCTGTGGGTTTGGTGGCTGTGTGAAGCCCTCCCCATCCCGGTGCCGCAGGATCACTGGGCTGATGGCCCAGGAAACGCTTTCATTTCAAGTAGAGAATTCGGCCTCCTCTGAGGCAGCTTCCTCCCCAGCTCCCACACTGCGGAAAGGTTTCTATCGATCTAATCTTTGAATAAAACCTCCTTAGCTCTTGCAGGCTTTTTCTCCGTCTCCTATCCCCTTTGAGCTGACAGCCTCAGATCCGTATCTCGCCAGTCTGACAGTCTCACTTCCACCCCTGCAGCTTCGCTGGGGATTTGGGGTTTGCCCCAGAGCCCCCAAGCAGCAAGGGGGTGCGGGGAAGCAGTGCCGGTCCCTTCCTCTGCCCTCGTCTGTTACCTGGGGCTGGGCTGCCACTGGGGAGCAGAAGGAAATACCTGACATTCCTGCTCCATGCTCTCATTTCTCAGACAGACCTTGCACAGCTGAGCTCACTGGGCTCCTGTTTGGTTATTCAGGGGGATTTTTTTTCCCTTTCCAGTAATGCCGTGGTCTCTGCTGGTTCCTCTCACTGAGCCAGGCAGGTGGCTCTGCCCAGGGGGGTGACCTGGAAGGTGCATCTCCCTCTGGGGAAACAGGAGGGCGGATGGTGGAGGATGGAGGGGATACGGGAATGTCTTGCTGCTGTGCTGAGGTCAGGCAGGACCACTGCTGAACGGAGAGCTGGGAGAGAGGGATGGTGCTGGTGAGGAGAGTCTGGACTTGGAGGCTGCTTTTCCTTTCTGTCCTGTGTTGGGAAGGAAAAAGGGAAAGGAAAGGGCAGGAAAGGAAAGGGTGTCGATTCTTTACCTCTTTATTTCCCCCTCTGCTGCTGCTGGCCAGCAGCTGTGCACAGCTCCTCCAACATCTGGAGTCTCTTGGCCACCGGCTGGGGCTCTTGGAGGACGTGTGTGCTCGTGCTGAACTGCGGCACGCCGGGTTAAGGGAGGAATGTGACTCCAGCCGGGGGAGCGGGGAGGCCGTGCTGCCCGTGTACAGCCAGCTGCCGGCTCCGCAAGAGCTCCAGCTCCCTCTGTCCCTCTCCTGCTCATGTCCAGGTAGATGGCAGATCCTGCCCAGGTATGGGAGCTCTGGGCTCCCTCCAATGAGGGGAAGGGTGCCAAGGTCTTCTGGAAGGGGGGTTGTTCAGCCCCCTGGGCTGGGTGCAGGGCTAAGACAGGTGAGCCAGTGATGCCAAGCCCAAATTTCCATCCCATGGTTCCCAGATGTGGGAGGCAGTGGCTAGCATGAGGAGTTATCCTGCAGCAAGGCTTGGGAGAAGCCCAAAGCCTGGGGAGATGCACAGTGGAGACAGGGGCTGTTGCCAGCATCAGCCCACACTGCAAGGTCGGAACAGTCCCTCTGCCATTCCCAGCCACCCCAGCACCCTCCAGCCCCCAGCAGCCCCCATTCTCAGGGGTGTCTGAGGTGGAAGGAGTCCGATAGCACGTACCAAGCACAGCATGGAAGCACCTGAGAAAATGGGGAAAATCCTCTAGGTCTGTGTAACCGCCGACAGGAGGGCTGGAAGTTAGCTGGGTGCTGAAATTTGGGGTGTGGTCCCTTGTGGGACCCTTTTTTTTGCCATCCCGGCTGTGGCACCAGCCATGTCCACTGTCAGTACACGTCAGGGAGAGGTGTCTTGTAGCCCATGGGTTGCAAAATAAAAACATCACCCTGAATTTCGGAGGGATTTCACACCACCTAACCCACACTGCCATTCACCGGGGGCCCTTGGCTGCAGTGTCCCTGCAAGAGGGGGCTGTGGTCTGTCTGGCCGTGGGCACCAGAGCAGGGCAGGAACGGTGGGAAAGCTCTGCTCCCTCCCCGTGCTGGCGCTGGCCGAGCAAACCCTGGCTGTGCTCGCTTTGGCTGGGGCTGCAGCCTATTTTTGGAAGCTCTCGAGACTTCCAGGGAAGGAACCGCCTTTTCTTTCCCTTCATTCACAGACAGGGTCATTTTGATTTGTTACGTGTTTGTGCAGCAATTTTGTGTATGTATATATATATATATGCATATAAATATTATCTATTTATGTCCTGCCTTTTATTTATGGCATCAGAGAAGCAGAGCTGAAACGCAGCAGAGGCAGAGAGGGAGTTTCGGGCTCGCCTCTTCTCAGGGAGCAAAAGCAGCCAGGCTGCAAACACGGTGGGGACGTGAGTGTCTCTCTGCCACGACATGTCTGTTCTTTGCATCTCCCCAGTGGCACTTGCCAAATTCAGGGATGCGGAGGGAAGGAGAGGAGCCGGCAGGCTTCCACCTGGGCCACAGCCTGGTTCCCCGCTGCCTGGTGGGGATGCTGCAGACACTGCTTTTCCAAGAAGCCGGGCTCCAAGGCTGAGCACCCAAAAAAGGAGCAGCCTGCTTCAGCGTGGGGAAGTTGGACTACTTATTCCTTTTGCCACCTCCTCCGTGGTTTCCCAGCCCAGCCTTTTCCTTGCTAAGGGCGCTGCCTTCTCCCTGCTCCGAGTGTTCTATGTGACATGCCGATCCTGTTTCTGGAAAGACCATAATTCTGCAGGGATCCCCCCAAAACACAAGTGCAGCTCTTCTGTATGGGATGCAGCAAAAGAACCAAAAATAGCTGAGTCTTGACTTTTAGGAGGCTTTGACCCTCTCTGTTCTGGTACGGGTCAGACCTTGGCCTCCGTGGTGACAGCAGTGGAGGGCAGTGAGGGCTGCCTCATTTGTGACCCACTACAGGTGGTGACAGTAATTTGGATGTCCCAGGAAAGCCAAATCCCCAGCCTGCCCCAGAGGACAACTAATCACCCTGGGGATCAGTGGGATGCTCCCATGAGCATGATGCCCCCACACAGCCTTGATCATAGCTCCTGCACATCTTCTGGGGTCTTCAGGGAACCCCACCTCCCCTGAGCACAACTGGGGAAAGCAGGAGGAGCAGGACCTTCCCTGTGGGCTGGATCTGGGCTATGCTGATGTAAATCATTGGGGCAGAGGTGCTGGGCAGGCCAGTGGAAGCCCCAGCCCCATCCTGGTCCCTCCCCATGGAAGGGGTTAATGCAGGCGATGGTATCACCCTGGCTGGAGACCACCTTCTGACCCAGGAGAGGAGACACCAGGATTTTCTTCTTCCTGGGACTGGCTTGCCCTTCCTCTGCACTGCCCACATCCCCTGATGCTCAGAGGGGTTCACAGTTTGCCCAGGGGTGGGATCCCCCTTATTGTCGCCAGCTCAGTGGTGGTCCCAGCCAGTGTGGTGTCTCGACGCTGGGCTGTTCCCAGGGCTGCCTGGGAGCAGAGGCAGGAAACATAAAAGTAGGCTGGGCTGTGCTTGCCAGGGCTGGAGCTGCAGCGCACGCGGGGACTGCCACGTCTGTGAGCAGGAACAACCGGACCTGAATATGCTCCCTCCCCCTTACCCCCCTCTCCTCCTTCCCCATACAGCCCCTGTGATTGCAGGAAAGGGGAGTCTTGGGGAAAGGTCTGGATGAATCACAGGGCCATGAAGCCAAGGAGTTGGGGTGGATGATTGGGGTCCCACAGTGGGAGGACTGGGGAGCCCAAGGGTGTCTCTGCAAGGCTACCCTCCTCATCCATCATTAGGGCTCCTCATCATCCCCAGCTGCAGACATCAGGATCACCTCTGCTCCTTAACATCACAGGAGTGGTCCTGCACCTCATCCCAGCTTTTGTCTCTCTGGGGAAATCATGTCCTTTGAGAAAAGTGCCACCAGTGTCCCCAGGAGGAGGGTGCCAAGGTCCCACTCAGCTAAGGGGGCTGGAGGTGGCACAAATCAAGCTGGTGGGGAGGCCGGCAGGGACAACCACGCCACAAGGACATGGAAAGCAAAAACAAAGCTCCCAAGCTGCATCCATAGGACTTTGCAACACGTGAAAGTGTTTATTTTATTGTATGGAGATGGAAAAACAACAATAGTAGAGGCAGTGGAACAAAATCCCCCCCAACAATCTCTGGCCAGGAGCTGCCACCTCCCATTCCTGCAGTGTTCTTCTGCTTGGGACCCCATGCACATAAGGTTTGTGGCTCCCAGCCCTTCCAAGGAAACAATAAAGACCAGGAAAGGGCAATAAGGGGTCTGTGAACAATTAACACACATGAGGCCAGGCTCTGCTCAATTAACCTTGGCATAAAGCTGGGACTGGCAGTGTTTCTTCAGCTCCATGCCAGGCACGCTGTGAGCAGGCTTTGGTCTTGAGAAGCAAGGGCAATAAAATAGTTGTAATCTTTCTAAAATAGTAGGATGGAGTGGACCACGGGACAGAGGGGAGCAGCAGGTAAATCGCTGAAACCTTGACAGATGATGCGAGAGTACACAGAGCATCCCTGCACCTTCCTCTTCTGGAATTCAACTGGCAGGTGACCACTGGCATAGGACACCCATCATGGGACATCACACCATGGAGCATTTGCAAGACCCTTTCCATTAGCCATCCCAGTAGTCAGCTGCACTGGCTAGGAATAGTTACGTGACTTTCCCAAGCTCCCCAAGTGACTCATAGACAAGGCTGAACCAGATGTCAGTCCTGACTCCTGGAGTGATTGGTCTTGGGACCTCCCAACTCTTTGAAAGAGCAGATGTGATGAGAACTGGACTTGGCGTAAGAGTCCAGGCTTTGGAGAAAAAGAGAGGAAGGAGGTAAAACAGAGATAATGTCAACTGCTTTGAGGTGGTGAAAGGGCCTGTCCAAAGTTCAGAGGTCAGGCGTCTTTCTGTTTTGCCTTTTGCAGATGAAAGCTGTCAGACAGAGAAGCTCCGATGTCGTGAGAGATGTACAGTGATGCTCATTCCAGCACTCCTCACACAATCCCACCACTCCAACACAGAAAAACTCCTGGAGAGGAAGTGGAGCAGTTTGAGGAGACATCAAACACCTTCACTGTCTATTGAATTCCTGGCTTCTCTCTGATGCAGGCTAAGAACTGGTCCAGTGAATACCAGTAAGGGGGAGGGAGGGTCATGCACAGAAAGGGAGCAAGGCTGAGAGCAGCCTTCATTTCCCACTGGCTGCAAAACCGCAGATAGATATAGATGTATATATATAGATACATACATATATAACATGTCTGGAAATTCAGAGGGAGATCTGTCCAAGATGCCTTTCCATCACTCTGCCAGGCACCTACAGAGGGAACTCTGCACTGTGATACCGTGTGGGACAGGATGGTGGCTCACAGCCTGAAAAATACCTTTCTGCCCTTGCTGAGCTCCCACCAAGGACCAAGTGACTTCCACCAAGGACCTGCCCGTGCCAAAGCAGGCTGCTGATGTCCCATGCCCAGCTCCTGCACAGGCAGGTGAAGCTCAGACCTGCCCTCCCTGCTGGCTGTGCAGCAGGGACCCTGCACAGTGTCACCCCAACAACATGCCCAGCAGAACTGCTATGGTGGGGAGGATCAAGTCTGGACTCGACAGTTACTGGGCTCTGGCAGTCCCTTAGTTGGGGAGACAAGGGAAACCAGGAGATACAAGGAGAGGACAAGGGGTGATTATCAAGGAAGATATTTTTTACACTGAGGATGGTGAGACCCTGGCCCAGATTGCCCACAGAGATGTTCCATCCTTGGAGGTGTTCAAGATCCAGTTGGATGGGGCTCTGAGCAAACTGAACTAATTGAAAATGTCCCCACTCATTGCAGGGGGCTTAGACTAGACGGCCTATAAAAATCCCTTCCAACTCAAACTATTCTATGATTGCAATGGAGCTGGTGAAACAAATATAGAGCCAGTTTTGCTTTCCAATGTCTATTTGGAGCAAACCCATCAGGACCGCTAGATCTATCGGGGTGCAACATCTCAGCTGCAGTCCACAAGGCATGGCTCTGGCATGGCAGAAGTTTGTCCTTCTCTGTATTGCACCCACAGAGCAGAACATGCTCCGTGTTTCATGAGTTAAGGCAGTTCCCCTCCTGTGCCTCCAGCACGTGCTTCCCTCAGCTTGAGACATTTCCGATGGATGGGAAAGGTTGGTAGCTTGGTTTCCCTCTCAATGCTTTGGCCATGAATCCTCTCAGCTCCCCCGTGGCCATGGGGCTGGACAAGGGAAGGTGGAGTCCTGGAAACATCCTGGAGATGGACAGAAAAACAAGAAAGTTTCCAAAATGGAAGCCATCCAGCATAAATACAAGGGTTGGGCACATGTGTGGTCTCCATAAATTAAAGCTACTAATTGGCTTTATAGTTCCATTATAAAGCATATGGTAAGGCCCCATAACTGAAGCAAGCACACACAAGCCAGGTCCAAGGGATGCTGGTTCCTCGGTGCCCATCGCTCACCATGGGGTGAGCAGCCAAGAAAAATTCTTCCTGACACGTTCTCCGGAGGTTTCCTTCCTGCTCCCTCCTCAACACCCTCCAGTGATATCTGCCCCTGTCAACACACACCCGCTCGTTCGAAAGCTCACTAGCAAAAGAGAAAAATCTCCAAAAGTAGCAGGTGTCCTTAAGTCCTGTCAAAATCCATCAGCGCCGTCTTTGGAGCACGGCTGGCCCTCGGAGCCTGGCCTGACCCCAGGATGCAGCCGCGCCAGGCGCCCTGCAGCACCGCTGTAATTAGGGCTTGGGAAGGAGCGGCGCCGGCACAGAGCAATTTGCAATGCGGCGTGTTCGCCCGGCCCTCGCCGGCTCGGACCGACTCCTGCACCCGGGGAGCACGCCGGCTGGGCATCCTTCTCTACAGGCTTGGGGAAGAATGGCTGGAGAGCTGCCTGGTAGAAAAGGACTTAGGGGTGTTGGTGGACTGTCGGCTGAACAGGAGCCAGCAGGGTGCCCAGGTGGCCAAGAAGACCACCAGCATCCTGGCCTGGATCAAGAACAGTGTGGGAGTAGGACCCGAGAGGTGATCATCCCCCTGTACTCGGTACTGGTGAGACCCCACCTCGAGTGCTGTGTCCAGTTTTGGGCCCCCTACCACAAGAAAGACATTGAGGTGCTGGAGCGGGTCCAGAGAAGGGCAACAAAGCTGGTGAGGGGTCTGGANTTTTTTTTGTGTGGTGTTTTTCGGGTTGTGTTTTTTGTTTGTTGGTTTTTTTTCCTTCCCTCCCCCATTGGTTGGACTAGATGATCTTAAAAGGTCCCTTCCAACCTAGGTGATTCTGTGATTCTCCTAAAAGACCATCCCAGGGATACCACCGGTGTTTGGTAGATGGGCATCCCCGGTGGCGAGGCAGGGCGCTGAGGTGTTGGCATGGCCATGGAGGTGGTGGAGACTGATGGCAAGGAAGGGGCTGCGTGTCCCACGGGGAGGGGAATAGGAGGGTCAGACGGGTGTCTGCGGGGCAGCTGTTAGTTTTCTCACCCCTAACTGAAGGAGCAGGACGTGCTGAGGAAGATCCCTCATTCAAACGGAGTCAGCTATAAATCTTCCAGGCCTGGACTGTCAAAGAGATCGAAAAGGGGTTAAGCACTCATTTCTCCGAGGCTGACCGAGTTCAGTGCATGTAGCCTGGCGGTTCTCCAAGGGGCCTGATGTTTTATGTCTTTGGGATGTTTTTGTCTTCCTTCAGTTGTATTCAGTGCTGGTATTGTGTTTATATCAGCAAAACCCTGGATGATTGCCTCTGTGTTGGTTTTTTTTTTTTTTTTTTTTTTAACAAACATCTGCTGCTTCTGCTTGTAGATCGCAGTACCACTGCATCCTGCCAGAGGAGAGAAGGTCCAAGCAGGACGTGGGTGGCAAACATGATGTGACATGGCAGGCGGTGCAGCTCGGCAGCAAACCCAGCCCGCCACTGTTCTGGGTGACACACAGCAAAGTGGCTCCCTCTCAGCTGCTGCCTCAGAGAAGGCACTGCTGGCTTCATTTAGGGAATTTGGTGAAGCTCCCCGCTGTGATGGATAGCAAAGCTGCAGGTTAGAGAGCCTGAGCACAAACTGCTCATGAAGTATACTCTGGCAGGGTCACAGAGCACCCCATGGCTGGGAACTTGCTGGGACTCCAGCCCAAAGGAGAAGGGCTGGGCACAGCTGGGCTGGTGGGCGGCTGTGTGCCAGGCTGTCCCCTCCTGGATGCTCATCTGCCTGGAACTGGACACACCTGGGGCGTGCAACTCGTTGCATCAGTGTGCCCACAGGATTTGAGTGAGGGCATTGCTTCCTCGTGCTCCCTGGGGACCTGGTGCCTTGATGGGAGATGGCACAACCTCATCTGCTGGGGGTGGCATCCCTGCCCAGCTTCCAGTGCCGGTCCCAGTGCTCCCAGCTCGCCTCCCTCGTCCTTTGTATTACAAAACTCTGCCTGTGTGCTCTATTCCTATTGCCTAAGCAGCCCCTACAAGCCAAGGGTGGCTTCATGGCCATCACCCCTCCCAGCCACACACACTGTCCCACTGCCATCCCCTGCTTTCCACCTGCATCCCAAAACCAGTGCAAGAAGAGGAATGTGAGCAAACACAGACCCCACCTGCCCCCCTCCCACCCCAAATTCCGCCAAGCACTGAAGAAGGGCTGCTGGTGAGCGGGAGCAGTTTCACTCAACTCCATGTTTACTTGTGAATTCCAGCCAAAGAGGCAATTAAAGATGCAGGAGAACTTCCACTCCCCCCCATGCTTTTCACCCCTCACACCCCAGCATCTTCCCCCAGGGAAGCAGCCCCCCATGTCCCGGGCAGAGCTCCCGCCTGCTCTGTCATTTTTCCTTCCCTCCCGACCGCCAGGCTCTCTGCTTGCCTGCCTGCCTGCCTCCTTTTCCTTTCTCTCTGCATTTACTGGAAAATGTTTCTACATAAGAAAATGCAATCAAATCAAAAGAGAAATGGAAAGAAGCACCTCAAAACTTGCTAGACAGGCATTTTCTGTGGAAGATCAAGGGCCAAATTCTGCTTTCATCGCACTGGAGAAAAATCTGGACTATCTCCCCTTGAATTAATGGCATTCCTTTGTAAGGGGAACAGAATTTCATTCACTCGCGCCTTGTACAGCAGCAGAGGGGCCATTAATCCTTACGGCTTCCAGTCACGTCTCCCCCAGTTCGCAGCTCCAGCAAGTCCTGCATGGGAAGTCCCAGATCATTTTCTCGCATCCTTCCTTGACTTGTCAGCTCATGATAAACAGCATCTCATCCCGATCCCAAAGGTACAAGCACACTGAGTGATTACATCACCCCCGAACCCACTCCAATAAGATAAAATGTAGCTCGCATCCAATTTGAATAAGTCTGTATTCCCCAACGGGCTCTTTCCCCTCTTGCGTAGCACTCCGAGGCCAAATCCTGGTGTCTGCTGCAAAGCATTCAACCCGCAGTCCCTCCCTTGAATTTGGGCATCGCTGGTCCACATCCCTGGAATCACTGCCGGGGGAACCCTGGCCTGGATTTTCAGCAAGTCTGCTGGGGAGGAAGCCTGGCCCTGTTCCTGCTGACAGCAGAGCTGTGAAACCACCTCCCCAGCACCAGTTCGCAGCCCTGAGAAGAAGGTGGGTGAATGCTGGAAACTCTGATTTTGTCCTGTGCTATTGACAGGGACAGGGAGAGGGACCTTCAAATATCTGGCACCTCTAAACACCTGGGCCAGCCTGCCTTGGGTACCACAGTATGACATCCACATCTCCCAGGCGCCCTGAAGCACCTTCAGGTGCACCTCAATGCACACATTGCCCTGACCAACCTCAACTGGGACCCCACCCACACCCTTAACCGTGGAACCTGGGCTCTATTTAAGCCCAGCCTCAGGGCTCAACTGTTGTTATTCTCTGGCAATGGTGTGACTTTCCCCGGTTGCTAATCTTCCTTCTGAATTTAACTTCTAGTAGGACAATAGCTATTATCTCCTTTCATATTGTGGTTTTTGTTGAAAACTATAAAGTAAGTACAAATGAGTAGCAGGATTAAGGTGCTACCCCTTACTGTTAAGGTTTCTGTCTACTTAAGGATGGGTTCAGGTGTAGGACCAAGCCCCTTTAAAGCTCAAGTTGGCATCCAAGGTTTGTAATCCTATCTTCCTTACTGCAGTGGACCTTCAGCTATGCATAGGGAAGCTCCAAAACGGACAACAGACAGGTACCGCTGACACGAGGAGTAAGGTATGACCGTGCATGAAGGCATATGTTGAACTTGCTGGCCAGGTGCTGCAAGGCCACAGAAGGCTTAGTCCTCTGCTCTCAGGAGGTGTCTGACTTGCTGTGTGGTGCCTTCAGCACATGGTCAAGATGGCTGAGAACACTAAACCCTCAGTAGCATTGACCCCTTCACCCCAGAAGCATCCCTGGGAACATAAATACTATGGAACGCGGCCATGGGAAGACCCAGTGTTTTGCAGGAATGAGCCTCAAATCCAGCACGGAGAACCACTGCAGGGAGCATCCCATGGCATGTGGGAGGGAGCCAGCCTGGCAAAACCAGCACCCAAAGTCCTGCTGATCACATCTCAAACCCCTCTGTGATGGACACCATTATTTATTCAAACCAAAGGGCAGTATTTCATTGACGGATTTTCCTACGTAGGCAAACAAATCTTGGTGCATCTGCACTGGAGGGTGAGCAGGATGCTGCCAGGGAGTGAGGAATTCCCTCTTAGCACCTCTGAAGAGCCTAGCAGGGAAGGCAGAGGGCCAAGCCAGCTCCTCAGCAGTGCTGGTAGGTTGATAATGACTGTCAAAGCAAGGACCCAGCTGCCTTAGAGGACCTCCCTTCTCAGGGAAGGGAGCATGCATCAAAGCACCTTAACCCGTGGGAGAGGCTGTGGGATTCAAACAAGGGCAGGAGTATCTGGCAGGCTGGGATCAGCGTAGGAAAGCTGGTGGCTTTCTGGCTCCTAAAATGAGCTGTGAAAGGAGAGCTGGCTGCCAGCCTTTGGGGAGGGCTGGGGTGCAGATGGGGAGCAGGTGGGAGAGATCACTTCCTTGCGTTACACCTCTGGGGCTGCCGTGAGCCCCCGGAGTAAATAAACAGCTCCAGCTTCCTGCCAGGTCTTAAACCTTTGCAATAAGCAGCTTTCTTTAAAATAAGCAAATACAGGGAATTCCTGCTGTTTGCTGTCTTACTATGGGAAGTGTCTGGCATGGGAAGGAGCAGGAACCGGTGCCAGGCCAGGCGCTGCTGCAGCAGGCATCCGGAGTGGCTCTGTCGAAAGGGCTGGTGTCACCATCGGGCAACGGAGCTCCCCACCTGGCTGTCCTGCTCTGCTCCACTTGTGCACAAACCTTTAGAGTGCAGAACTTCTCTGTTGTGCAAGCAGAGGAGCAGAAGTACCTTTAGTCCAGCAGCCATCCAGCTAGACCTACAGAGACGGGTTCTTCTGCTGGCACAGAAAAGAGCTAAATGGGCTTTGGCCCAGCACCTCCCATCAATTCTCCCACGTGAAGCAGTTTGGTGCTGACCCACCACTGCAGATATGCTATAAAATTAGAGCGAGGGTGGAGGACAGCGTCCCCTGAGCCCCACAGCGTTTTCCTTCCAGAGCACAAACTCGCTTTGCCTTATTAGAGCTGGGGCTCTGTGAAAAATCAGTGGGAATAAGCCTGGCCAACCTGCTGAGAACCCAGCACCACACCAGGGGAGCAGGAGCCAGCCTTCTCAGGGCTGCAGGAACCTCTGTCCTGAGGTCAGAGGTTGATGAGACAGGTCTCTGATGAGACAGGGTGATTTCTCTGCCCTTCAGAAACAGTCACCACTTAGAGCAACAGCCCAGTAAATGTCTCCTCTCGCCAAAGCCCCCGTGGGCAATGGCAGATTGCGATGAGCAGGAGAGGGATCCTTGGGTTCTTGATGGTTTTCATTGAGCTTGATCAACTCACACACGAGAGGAGCAGCCTCGTGCAGCTGGAGCAACCCTGTTGATTTACGTGAATTCCTCCAGACACACACTGGGGTTTATGCTCTACTGGCATTTGCATTTCTGCAGTCTGGACTCAGGCTGGGAACTTTTATTGGGTGGATTCTAGCAAAACAGAAGGCAAGGAATAAAAATAACTCTTTTTTTCTGGGCTGGGTTGATTGCTCTTACACCGGCAGAAATCCAGGCCAGCTCTATTGATTTTTAAGGAGTAACTGGGTTTATGCTGGTGTAACTGTGTCCCCAGAGCTGCGTGAAATGTTCACAACAAAACCTGAAATTACATGGAACTAGCAGAGCTTCACTGTTTCGGGGCTTCATTACAAATTTGAATCTCGGACTGAGCTTGTCAAAAGATTCCTTAGGGTTCATGAACCTTTCAGTCAAGCCTTGGCCTAGAGTCAAGCCAAGCCTGAGCTAATTTATAGCTCTGCATGGAAATAATGTGAAATCAGTGGGTTTTGTTTGGTCTCGAAGCTGAAGCTTGATGCTTGCAGCCAAGCTTGGCTTTCGAGAGGTCAGTTCTCTTTGAAAGTCAACCTGCAATGGGAGCTGCAGGAGATGCTGTCTAAGCTAGATTTGCAAGGGTGATGAGGGCGGTGATATTTTTGCACAGCCCTCTGCATACGAAAGCAGCAAGATCTGAGCTGCGCTGTTGCTCCATGCTCCGAGCTGGGCAAAGAATCAGCTGCGATTCGTTAGGACACAAGGGCCTGTAAGGATCATTTGATTCAGCCGGCTGCCAGAGTGAGCTAAGTACTCTTCAGTCCTAATCTCTGACAGTCCCTGCCACTGCCTCTTGGAGAGGCAGGAGATAGCAGTGCTCCTCTGATGCTCCACTTCACACTTCAAAGATGGTGTAGTTCCCGCTGGTTATATATTGCCTGCGGGATTAAGATTCACAGGCAGCAGCGAAGCAGTTGACAATGTGGTTTGGCAGCGCTGAGCCGGCAGCACATGCCTCCTCCCCGGCCAGGGCTGAATGCAAAGCACGGCAGCCCTGGGAGAAGAAGGATATAAAGCTCCCTTAGCTATTTGGGGCCATGCTTGGAGCCCAGTCTGCCTGGCTTGTTCCTCTTCATGGCCAGTTTGAGGTGAAGAAGGCCAGGGATGGCACCTTCTCCATCGCCCGTAGCCTTGGTGTAGAAATGGCCATGGCGTGGTAGCATCTGGCTCCATGAAGTGCAGCGTGACTTGAGGTATGGGCCAAATCCTGCTGTGGCATGGCTCCACAGGAGCAAGAGCTTGGTCTGGGCTTGTGTTTGACCACCTGCATGAGAAGACCTGTGGTCTCCTGGCAGCAAATGAAAGAGCCTGGTGTAGGGCAGGGGAGGGAGGCGTTTCTGCACCAGAAGGAAGACAACAATTACCCTGGACTCCATGTCACCATGCAGCCCTTTCCTCTAAGGCTTGTGGGATGGGGAACAGAGCATCCCCTCTGAGAAGTTCTCAGAGAGGTGCTTGGGTTGCTCAGTGTGATGTTGCTGGTTTTTTAATGCTCTGATGATACCTGGAGCACTTGGATGCAATCAGAACCTCACATGTCCCAGCCCTTGTCTGAAACAACTGTTCTGGCTGCGTCTCTGAGCTCGCCACCACAGAGGCACTTCTCAAACTGGCAATAAATCAGGAGCTGAGGTGTACCAGGGGGCCCCGCAGAAGGTACTGCATACCCCAGGCAGGCTCTGAGGACCTCCCAGGCAAGAGATGGTAGCTGGGCCATCCTTGCCTGCTCATGGAGCTATGACCTTAGCAACCGTCCTGCAGTGATGGAGAAGGTCCCCAGAAATGGCACCCAGCAGTAGGGCACTGAACCCAAGCCATCCAACAGTCTTGCCTGAGCAGCATCACTAGCCTTCTTCCTGTGGGACTATTGAGTTGAACTTCTTGGATGGCTGGATAAGTGCTCAGTAACAGCTTGTTGAGCTCTTTCTTTGAATAATGTGATCGCCGTGTCCTGGCTGCTTGACGGCAGTCTTGTTTGAGCGTTTTGGGGATTGAGATTCACTGGAAAAACTATGCTTATCTAATCTGAGACTAGAGAGCAACATGTAATCTTCCCGGGCAATCAGAGCTAATGAGTGCAGTTCAAATGTTAACTTTTGGCCAGCCACACACAGAGTAAACAAGCCAAAATGAGATTAATTGAAAATCAATGGAAGGGACTTGACATGTGTTCACAGAGATGGCCCAAGCAAAACTAGAGGCTAAATTCAATGGATAAATAACTCATTGTGAGTTATTTGCTCGGCTCTACTTAAGTGGTTGATTATGTGGGTCTTTGGTTAATTGACTTATTGAGTGGCTGGCGTGGGTTTTTGGCTGCTCACTCACTCCCTGCACGTTTTTGCTATTAACTCAGCTGTTTGATGGAACAAGTAGTCTATTGTCTATTTTTTGCTGGCTAGGTTGGTGTTTGGTTGGATATTGGCTCTTGGGCTAATTGAACACATCTGCTGCTGGCTGTATGGTGGCTTGCTGGGTTCATCACTGGCTCTTTGTTTCATTGCCTGCTTGATGTGTCGGTGGCCCAGTTTGTCACAGATTGGATGCTTGCCTACCTAATTTCCTGCTCCTTTGCACTTGCAAACCAGGTTCTTGCTTTTCCCCATTGCCATTTGGGGTTGCCATTGCCTCTTCCATGATGCTTGGGCTCTCGAACTGAAGTGAGGACTCCTCCTTGGCAAGCTGCATTCAGTGCATCATCCCTAGGACATCTGAGGGTTGTCACCGGGAAGGCTGGACATTTTCTGGAAGTCCATTCCCAGCTGTAGCTCTGTTCTGCAGATCTGGCATGGCTCCATCTTGACCTTTTACTTTTTCCATTGAATTCCTCATTGCTTCTGCTGGGAAATATGGCACGGGAGCTTTCGGGTTAGAAGCAGGTGGGATGCTGGCTCAGAGGGGGACTTTGGCTCGACTGGGGATGGGGAGGGAAACAATGGGGAGAAGAGACCTGGGCAGGAAATGTTCTCTGGAATTCTATTAAAAAGCTCAGTTGATTCTGAGAGCTTCTCTTAAGGCTCTTTTGTTTGCTTTTGGCCTTGATCTAACTTTAATTTTGGGGTGAAGGAATATTTTTCCACTGTGGTAAGAACCACTCTAGAAATGCATGCTGGGTAGCCCAGGGATCAGCATCATGCAGTGAAACGTATGTTTGAGAGCAGAGCCAGCTGAGGGGACTTCAAGAGGGACAAGGGTGGGAAGCAGGGAGAGAGCCTTCCCTGTGTTCTTCCTCCATGCCTTGTGTAGCACCTGAAAGCCATTAGCGCACCGGTCCCTCGGGGCAGCCGGGCTGGGCTCTGGCTGATGTGAGAGGTGTTGACTGGAGCTGAAGCTGACTTGACAAGGCCCCAGGGAGACACTCGGATTAGCTTGTTTACAGCTCTCCTGCTCTATCATTTCATCTGCCATGCTTGTAAAACACTCTCACAGAGGAGATGGCGGTGTGTGTGTCCTGCTTGAATGGGGGAACCATGTGGGATGCTTGGCAGTGGTGGGCAGCTGTGGCATGGGGGGGCAATGGTGTCCCCTGCAGCCTCTGAATGACCCTAACCCTCAGGCTGAGCACAGAGAATTAATTGACTCCTGCTCTATGTGCCATTCAGGTCAAGGTTAAAGTCATGGTCAGGGTGGGAATGCAATGGAATCTGCCCTGGGAACATCTGACCCTCAGACTGGCCTCCCCTGAGCTTTGCACAGAGACCTTACTCCCAGACAGACCAGCCACGGCTCAGTGGACCATCCTGAAGGATGCTTGTTTCTCCTATCAGACACATCATGAAACCTCCAGTATCTGGGCAAATGCTGGCTGCTTCCCTGGCTAGAGAACTGGAGAAAGAGCATCTTCCATGTCTGGGCAGTTTCTGTTGCC
>VZRU01008212.1:9389-23746 GCA_013398155.1 Pedionomus torquatus
CCCCCCCAAACCCGTGGCTGTCCCTGGGTGAATCAACACTGACATCCAGTGACCGGCCAGCCCCACTGCAGGGCTCTGCTCCTTGCCATGGCCCAGCGAAAGCGCTTGGAATTAAAGGGAACAAAGGGTCTGAGGTGGCCTTGGCACCATGTAAATCCCCACCCAACTCAACACTCTCCCCCATCCCAGGTTCAGGTACCAGCTCTGGGCAGGGACAAGGGGGCTCTCCTGTCCTTAAAGTCGAGGTGGCCCTTGAGCAGCACAAGCCTCTGCCCAGCTTCTTTCTGCTGGGGATGGAGAGGGTCTTCTGTGACTTCCCTCCCTGATCCAGAGCCCCTTCCCCAGCTTTCCCGGAGCTCCTTTAGGGACTGGAAGGGGCTGTAAGGTCTCCCAGGAGCCTTCTCTTCTCCAGGCTGAACCCCCCAACTCTCCCAGCCTTATTGATGCCTCTGCTGGTCCCTGCTCTGCTCACACCCTCAGCAGTCCCTGGGAATCAGCCTGCTCCATGGAGTCCCACTGGGACACTCACTGAAGGGCAGCTTCATCCCCGTTGCTGGAGCATTCCTTGGCAATGTCCTGGTGATGGCACAAAGAGCAGGATGCCACCCTTGGGAACTGGGGAAAGGGACTTAATAAAACCTGAGGTTCTTTCTTCATGGTCCCCTTGGTGCCTGCAGAGCAGTGCAGTTGATAGGTACAGGCTATCATTGTGCATACAGCAACTACATCTATTAATAATGCAGAATATGATCTCTGTTCACTCTGTGTTGTTCAACGAGCAGGGACAGATTCTCCATAGCTAGCCCAGGCCCACGCTGGAGTGAAATACCTGCTGCTCCCCAACCCATAACGGGCTGAACAACTGCTCTGCACCCTGGAGGTGCTGGGGCTGAAACACCTATCCACGCCCGCCGCTCACAGCTATTGGTATTTGAATTCCATCTCCAATTAAATAAAGCACTCGAGCATGCACTCAACTCTAACTCTCAAATAACAGCACCAAAAGCAATATCATTTTTCTACTTCAAAATGCACAGGTCTTGAATTTCTAATAGCACCAGCCAAGAACACCACCTCTGTGAGAGGGGGAAAAGAAATGGGTTTTCTCTCCTCTAGAGAGCCAAAGAGCACCGTGCGGCTCTTTCCCTTCTGCTGAAACGCTCTTCTGCCTGTTCAGGACAAACAAGCCTTGAAACAGAGGCGTTTTCCTTTTCCCCTTCACCTCCCCTAGCCCCGCTGTCCCTTGGGCCACCAGCTGTAAGGTATCCCCACCAGTGGCTAGAGGGACAGGAGGGGAATCGTGAGCCACAGGCTGCAATCCTCTGCTGCAGGGAGCTCCTGACACCACCAAGGCAGAGCCCAACGAGGCAGCTCCTGGGACCAGGGGCTCCAACCAGCTCAGCCCTCCCGCTCCCCCTCCCTCCATTCCAGCTGGAACCACCGCTTTTTGGGTAAAAACTCAGAGAGACCTCGCTGCCTCAGGCGACTAAAACCTACAGCACGGTTATATTCATCCAGTAAAAGTGTAAAAAATAAGGTGGCTCCCCCCCCCGGGTTTATTTACTAAATCATTTCACATTGGATGAAGTAGTTACAGGGATACGTACAGAGCATTATCACAAGAGCAAACACCTGGAGAACACTAGTGAAGACCGAGAAGGCAGGCTACAGTTATTTTCCTGTTGAATCAAACGCCACTTCTGTAAACAGTAACAAAACCAGAAACATAACTGCTAAGAAAAAAAGAAAAAATGCACATAAAAACACTCTACAGACACAAATCTACATAGGTCATTTTGTACACCCAACCAAAGCACCCCAGACAAGTGCGAGTACAATTTGGTATTCTCTGTACAGTTATTAAATCCTGCTAAAAATTATAGTTATCCTTGGGTTTAAAATTCAGCACAGCGCATAAGGCAAAAAAATAGGAATTATCATCCAGTTCCTTGCGTTTCAGTTAAATATCAAGAATTTAAGGCAAGCTTGGACGTTTTGCATTGTTTCATATAGTGAATGGGGACTTACAGATGAGAAACTCACAGAAGTGACAGGCTGTTGGTAACGCGCGCTGGACACACGTGCCCCTCCAGAAATTCCAACCGGAGACTTGGAGAGAAACGCGCTCCAAGGAGGAGACAGTCAAGCAGCTACAGGTGAATATCCTAATTAAAAACAACCAGAAGTTCAGGAACTGTATGCAGACATATAAACTCATGCCCATTTTAAAGTGCTTCACAGGTAATTTTGCGTGATTAAGAAATAGAACTGGATGATAATTTAGAGTTGTGTGACATCGTACTTGAAGGTCTTTAATTTTTAAACCGCGAGACAGACATTACAACAAGCATATTGTTCTTTCCACACAGCTTTACAGACTTGTGTCTGACCTTCCCAGAACTGCAGCCACCGGGACAAGCAGCATCCAGAAGAGAAACCCAGGATGGTGTGAAGTGACAGGATCCCCGGGCTGATACACCGCTGGATCCACTTCTAGTGAAACACTTTAGCAAATAACAGCATTTTCCTCGTTCTCTGTACTACTCCTGGACACCACAAAATCCTTTATGCTGCTCTCTTAAAATTAGCAGTGCCACACACCGTGGGGTCATCACCAGATTCAACACCGCCACTGCCAAGGGAAAGCAAATACGTATTTTGCAATTTTAAGTGCTTTGACTTCTCTAAATGAAAGATGTTTCTATAAACACTGAATAAATCCATCCTAGAGGTATTATTTCTTGATGTACAAACCATCAAAAGGATTCCTATACATTAGCAATCACTGTTCACCAGTACCTCCAGCCAGTGCTGTTCATGAGCATCTTCATTCATGGACTCTATAAGGTAGGATTACGGAATCAATCATGGAATTCCACAATGTAGGATTAGACTAAACTGCATGGAAAGCCTTATATCAACAAAAGGCATAAACTTCTCTTTCAAGCAAAGAATTGTTGTCTTTTTAATGTTCTCTTGATGTCAGGCATACACAGGACAACAAGACCCTCCATGGTATCCCTGTGAAAGGGGCTGAGAAGTAAAAGAGCACGTGGGAACATCCAGGTTGTGCCTTCCCCGGAGCAAGAGGAGAAGGTGCTGCAAGCACAGGCTCAAACATCCACTAGCCCCCCCGAACTCCAGCTCCTTCCTGCTCCCCAGGCACAAAGACCCAACAGCTACTTGTGTCCTACGGGCAGACCCACTGCAATAACTCAGCTGGGCTATTATTGCTATAGAACCAAAACGCTCAGTGGGTCCAACGCACCGCAATGAAATCCCTGACATTGCTAATTTTTATTTGCTTTTAAAGTCCTGCTTCATTCTACCTAATTTGAAGAGTCCATGCAGGATTTTTACAGTCTGTGCAAAAACACCTGTTATCTGTGAATAACGCTTTAGGGTGAAAATAACTTTTTTTCCTTGCTTAAAATCTGTCCATTAGCACGTGGAAGAACAAGGACCAGCACTGCTTGCCTGGCTGCAGTCCCTTTTGCAGGAACTCAGAATAAATGAAGGACACTCAAACCTCTCCTCTTACATACTTCTAAAGAAATGGCTTTTAAAGCAACTATTTTGAATATTATTGCACCTTCAAAAATAATACTATATGGGCTTGAAAAACAAACGGAAACAAACATTAATTTAACATGTTAAAACAAGGGGAAAATAACTCCAGAGGCAAAAAAACTCTTCAGTACCAGGCCTGGTGAGACACAGAGACATCAAAACAAACTCAATATAACCATGATTCCTAGGTAAAAATCAGAAAACAAGCCAAAACATCCTAAACTAGCTAGAATTCATATTTACTCAGTCATCTATTTTAAATAAGGTTTATAACCCACAGCATCGCTATTTACCTGCCCAAATTTTGGCTAAGTTTAGGGTTACCACAAAGTTCTCTCTCTCTCTGAAGGACGGTTCATCAGAAGAACCGACCTTCAGCTCCGCGCTCGCCCCGTGCTCTTCATTCACTGCAGCTGGGTTAAAAGCAAAACCACCTGAACAACCCCAGATGGGGTCTTTCTACTCGCTCCTTCTTTATGGATTTGTGAGAAGAGGAACGATAAACGCGGATCTGAAAAATAAAAGAGCAAGGTAACAAAGGGAGAGCTCATTCAGGACGTTGTGTTACCCTTGACAGGTCTCATAGGCACAAACGCGTCAAGCAAATAAGGAACAAATGCACTAGAGGAACAGGAACACTCGTGCTGTCTGCGTACGGCACTACAGCAGCAACAGCCGCAGCGGCAACTCCTACGGTTAGCACCATGGTGATATCTGAACGCTCCGAGAAAGCAGTCATACATTCTTTTGAAAAAAAAAAAAAAAAAGGGAGTTATACAGAATACGGACACGAGTGCGCTCGGGAGAGGGATGGGATTGGTTTGTTTCTGAGCATTCCTTTTCTATCGTGCTACCAACGCTGCTGCGGCACCGCTGTCGTTTTCCCTTGCATTACGATGGGAAACACAGCAGGGCAGCAAGATGAAGTCATTCAATCTAGTATTCATTTGTCCACATAAAAGAAAATATAAGGGAAAGTAAAAATTGCGATTGTTCTTCAGCAGATCCAGAAGTTTCCTTAAGAGGCAATAGATTTGCCTTGTGAATGTCTGTAAGCAGTTCCTCATCACCATCCCAGCCCTCCTACCAGCGAGCGGGGACCGAAGGAGCGTGTACAGGCAACACACTATGGCGTTTAGTATTTACAAACCTTGAGATACAGAAACAAGGCAGCCCTTTAGTTACTGTTCATAAAAAAAAAAAAAAAAAAAAAATTTATGAAGCACTGGCATTTTCTGAATATGAAGACCCGACCAGGCAACTCTCAGCAACCCATCCAGGCACACGCCGCAGTCACGCACCTCTCGCCCCACGCACGGTAAACTCCATGTTTCAGAATAGGCAGGAGGAAGAGAGAAAAGCTCTAGAAAGTGAAAGGGTTAGATATACAGTAAGTTTTCTAACCATACCCCAGCCATGTCCCGTACTCTCTGAAATCCGCTGCCCTTAACAGGATGCTATCTAAGCCCAGCTGGGAAATCCATGCCTTCCAAGGCCGATTCTGGGAAGGAAACAAACCCTTCCTCGCTTCAATCCCAACTTCACCACATCCCTCCGGCTTCCCAGCTTCAGAAAACGCAGCTCACGGTCTCCGCCAGCAGGGTTTATTTCCAAGCAGATTAAGCTCCACCTTTGCTCCGTCAGGTCCATAAAGTCCAGCTGCTCGTCAAAGCGCAGTCAAGCCAAAATTGCAGCGGCAGTACATCATGCCGGCAGAGTCCAGCCAGCTGTCCGAGATGGGATCGTACTTCTGTACCGTGTTCAGGTAGGAGGACCCCGAATGACCACCGACAACATAAAGGTAGTTATCAATCACAGCTGCACCGACTCCTGCGGGAAAGAAAAAAAAAATAAAATTGCATGACCACCAAGCAGCATTTTTGCTCCCAACTGGAGCTGCCAACCAGGTTCTGACAGCCTCCTCCTTCAGGCTGTCTTTAAAGAAAATGGATAAAAATGGAGAGTTGCTCTCTGCTTTGGTCTTACACTCCCCTTCTTGACTCTTCTCATGCCCTTTCCTAAGACAATGCAATGTTCTGTCCCAATACTCCTTGGTGGGGGACAGAAGGGAGGAGGCACTACTGACTCTCAGCATAAAATTAACAGCAGCCATACAATTGCTGGAATTCACTCAAAATTGATGAAAAAATACTCTATGGGATGGGGCTTTGAGCAACCTGGTCTACTGGGAAGTGTCCCTGCCCATGGCTGGGTTGGTACTAGGTGACCTTTAAGGTCCTTTCCAACCCAAACCATTCTGTAACTCTATTTCAGAGAGCTCATTAAGTGATTGCAGAATCAGGGAATTGTCAGAGTTGAAAGGGACCTCTCGAGATCATCCTGCCCAACTCCCCTGCTAAAGCAGGGCTGCCCAGAGCACAACCCTCAGGACTGCATCCAGGTGGGTTGTGAAGGTTTCCAGAGAAGGGGCCTCCACACCCTTCCTGGGCAGCCTCTTCCAGTGGAACTTCCCATGTTCCACCTTGTGCCCGTTGCCCCTCATCCTGCCACCGGGAACCACTGAGAAGAGTCCGGCTCCATCCTCCTTCAACCCTCCCTTCAGATCCTGGTGGGGATGAAGGTCTCCCCTCAGCCTTCTCTTCTCCAGGCTCAAGAGTCCCAGCTCCCTCAGCCTTTCCTCCTCAGGGAGATGCTCCGATCCCTCCAGTATCTCTGTTGCCCTATGCTGGACTCTCTCCAGTAGTTCCCAGTCTCTTTTGAACTGGGGAGCCCAGTACTGGAGGCAGGATTCCAGTGGTGTCCTCCCCAGTGCAGAGCAGAGGGGGAGAATGACCTCCCTCCACCCACTGGCCACACTCTTCTTGATTGTCCCCCAGGACTCCCCTGGCCTCTTGGCCACAGGGGCACATTGCTGGCTCATGGACAGTGTATTATCTACCAGGACCCAGACCTTTCTCCTCAGAAGCCCTTTCCAGGAGGTCCACCCCTAGCCTACATAGGTTCCTGGCATTCTTCCTCTCCAGGTTGCACTTGCCCTTGCTGAATCTCATTAGGTTCTTCTCTGCCCAGCTCTCCAGCCTGTTCGAGTCACCGGTCTTCAGCCCAACCCACAAAGCACAATGCTCTGCAGACAAATCATTGCAACTTCATTGCAGCTTCTGTCAGGTCAAAGGACAGTTTATTTACAAAAGGATATTCTGAGTTAATTACTGAGCATTCTGCAGGTCCCTACCTGTTCTGGGTTCCTTCATGGGGCGACACACAGTCCACTGGTTTTGATGAGGATCATATCTCTCAATACTTGACAGGTGAGACACACCGTTGTGTCCCCCTACGACAAAAATGAAGCCCAGCATGACACCAACACCAAAGTTTATTCGCTTATCGGCCATCGAAGCGACCGCCTCCCACGAGTTTTTGCTTGGATCGTAACGCTCCACGCTGCAGAGAGAAAGAAACAACTTGTGAGGCTCGGATTTTGGTGACATTTGAATTTCACTCCATGAGAAATCTGTGTTTGTCAGAGGTACATCTAGTTCTGCCAACTGATAGTCCCCCACACGGGAATAATGCTACATGAAGTGTTAAACCAACGGAAAATCCTGCGGCGTGGCTGCTTTGCGCAGCCCAACGGCACCGCACAAGGAGCCAAAGGCAGCGTTATCACCTCGGAAGCATCAACCTCATCCGAGCGTCCTTTGGCAACGCAAAGCAGCTGAAGGTTCTCAACAGAGCACTGCCAAAGAGCTGTTTTAACTTATTTCATCCTGACGCAGCAACTGCAGTTCAGCCACTTCTCTGATGTCCTTGTGCCACTGACCTGGATCTTCAGGTGACATATTGAACCAAAGCGAGATTTCTCAAAGCTGGTTTCAGAACAGAAAGCTCTTTCAAGGATAACTGCTGCTATTTATATATAAAAAAAAGGCAACTCATGAAAAACCAGACACAACACAGACCTGAAGTGTGTCTATTTGAGGAACACATCAAATCAAAAGCTTCCTCCAGGCCTGCCTGAAAATAACAGGGAGGGAAAAAAATATAAAGGTATGGAGAGTTAATCCCTTGGGAAAAGCAATAAAGAGGTTGCAGATCAAAACACTAAGGGTAGAAGAGGCCTTCAGGATAAAATGGAAGTGAATCATCATCATAATCATTATTTTTAGTCACTGGAGCTGTACAGATGGTCAGTCATTAACACAGCTGTGGCACGGAGCCACCCCCTGTCCAAAGCAAAGCTTCAGTAGCACAAGGGGGAAGGAAAGGGGGGGAAAGAAAAATCAGAAGCTCTGCAGAGCTGGAGAAAAGGTGGTTAATTACACAGCAGTCAGCTTCCTTCTAATGCTGGAGCTTGTATGAGCCTAATGACTGCCGCATGGCATATTACTCGCACCTTTGAATAATTAAACCCAAATTATACAATAAAAAGTAAATTAAGTTTAAGAAGGCAAATAATGAAATATCAGAATCCAGTAACTCCAGGAGCTGTCAGCAATTCCTTTCTGACTGAGGAAGAGAGATGTGGCACAAGGAGCAGGGCTACTGCAGAACTTCACTGTCATTAAGAGCTCTCCCTCTAAAGGTACCAGCGTGATAAAGACATTTTCTATTGCTCTGATGATAAGCCTTCATTTTCCAAATGAACACGACTTAGACACATTTTCATACAGAACAGTTTGTGAAGCAAAGGATTGGCTTCCAACTAGGAAAGCATATCAAGAATAAGCAGCAAGTACAATTAATGACTAGTGTAGCGTTGTTACACTACATGTTAAGCCCATCAATCCGTCCCTTCCTATAAGCAAGATTTTCATTTTCATTCTTCATTCAGGTCTTTAGACTTGTAGTTTATTAATTTGCTTCCTGAAGGGACATATGGCTGATTTGTTCCCAGTTTTATGAAGATGATGAAGAAAAAAATGGTTTATTTGCATAACCAACTACCCCTGTCCATCCACGTGGAGTGACGTGGAACAGAACTACAGAGTGCACTGATACCTAGAAAAACCCTGTGAACATAAGGTCTGAAGCAAACCTGCTTCTACCCAGCTGCCAAACCAGTAACCATCATCCTGAGCTTTATCATCGCCATCAAGACTACTTCAAGATCCCACCTGAGGCATATATTTGTTTTGTGCATATTAAGCATGTGAAAGAGTCCTATTCATTTCACACCAGTGGTTTCAATGTTAGAGCTAACGATGCATCGGAGTTGTTTGCAGGTTTGAGGAAGGATTCCCCCAGTGCTGAGCGAGCTCTCCCGAGGGCTCAGCTACCCAGGGGCACTGCCAGGCACAGCAACACTGCCCTGGGGCCTGGGCAAATAAACCCCCACAACACTCATCTGCTGGGTTAGTCAGTGTGGGCCTCTCCAGGGTTAAGTGTCTTGCGCCACCTTGCTTAGTAATATACATGTCTTTGTCTTTACTATTTAACCTTCTTAAAGTTTTTTGTGTTTTTTTTTTTTTTAAAAAAAAACCCCCCAAAGAAACCAGCTCTGAGCTGGAACACACAGAGCTAAGTTATAATCAAGATTTCCCAGTTGAATTGTCAGACTGACACCGCAGAACAAGGATTAATGAGGCCCACTGTGGATTACCAATCTACCTTAGAATAATTTTTAATTGGCTGCCAAACACCAAGCTTCACAGTGAGTTTTGTCCATTTCCAGCTTCCAACAAGGAGCTCCACACACCAAAGCACGTACCTGTTCATATGGGCAGGGCCATAACCCCCGATGGCGTAAATCATCCCATCCAAGACGGCCGCAGCGAAACAACTCCTGGTTTTGTTCATGGGGGCCACCAGCTGCCATTCCTTCACCTTGGGAATGTATTTCTCTACCGTTCGTAGGTAAGACTGCCCATCGTAGCCACCCAAGGCGTAGAGCTCTCCCGCCAGAACCACCACCCCCAGAGTACTCCGGCTCTCAAACATCCTTTCCAGGGATGTCCAAGTGTTGGTGTCGGGGTCCCAGCACTCCACCGAGTTCTCGTGCTTGCGGTAGCTGATGCCTTGACACACGTGGGTTGCAATCCCTCCTACAACGTAGATTTTCTGGTCTAGGACACATATTCCAAACTCGTAGCGGGGAATGCTGAGAGGTGCCAGACCTATCCAGGAGTCGTTCTGGGGAAAATACATTTCAACACTGAAATAGAAAAAGCAAAGGTTTCGTGAGCAAACCTAACTTCACGCAGAGTACAAATGAGCAGCAAGGAACACAATCAAGATTATTTCATGTCCCATCCAGTGATCCTACCAATGACCCAAACATAAGTTAAAAATCGGACGCTGAAGAGTGAAAACCACCGTACAGCACGATGCAGCAGCACAGCAAGGAGCCACAGCCCCACGCCTGAGACCCGGATGGATGAATTTGGGAAGCAGGCAGGACAACATCATGGGAAAGGCCAAGGGAGACAACAAATAGTGCAGCTTTCAGAGGCAGACTGACTGGGGTGAGCTAAAAACACAACCCAAAGGGATGAGAAGGGTAAACTGGGAAAAAAAAACAAAACAACAACAACAACAACAACAAAAAAACCAAACCAAAAAAAAGAAAACAAACACCACCAAAACAAAAGCAAAAAGAAAAGTCTGAACAGCCAGAGAGAAGGAAGAGAAAAGGAGAATTAGAGAGAGGGAAGCAGATGTCTATATATACACGTACAAATATACATTCAGAAAGTATAATTGGCAGTTTCATAAGTACATACTTTATATGCACCATACAATTTAAATGAAATGTCAAAGTAGAACAAACTAAATTTGTTTACAAAATACTGCTTATTTGCATTTTCTTTTAATTATACTCAGTGTTAAAATACGGGGTGTCTGGCCTATCACATATAATATCAAGCCTAGTCAATCTAGCTAAATAGTTCAGTTAATAAGTTACTTAAATCATGTAAAAGATAATCTAGTTCACAGGAAATGAGATCTCTTCAAAGAGCTGACAAGAAAACGCAGGCACTGTGGAGCTGAGAGCCACCGCGACGCCAGCGGCAGAGCCTGCTGAGCACCAGACCCGCTCTCGACAGCCACAGCCCCCTTGGAAGAGAGCAGTGCTATTGGTACGTAACACCATTACCATCACTGCTGAAGAGAGAAGAAAGAGAAAGAAGCAGAGCTGAAGAATATCAGAGGATGGCTTTATTCACTCACACAGATTTGTTTATTTTTTTTGTTATGAACCACAACACTCCATTATTATTTTTTTTTAAGTTGATGAACCAAACAATTCCCAGCCCCACCATCTACCTTACTGTCGGGACAGTTACCCTGAAATAACTTTGACAACATCTCTAAACACAGGGAAGAAAAGAACATCCAGACTTTCCCAGGTATTTAAGCGTATGTATGCACATGGTAGCAAGGAGCACGTCTACTGTCAGCAGAAGAACCAGCTGGGGTACTCTGTGCTGTCCCACGGGTAAGGGTCCATCCACCAGCCAAGCGCTGTGTGTCTGTGTACGAGCACACACGGATCCGCAGTCCCCCCCATGGTTTAGCTACCATTTCAGGTAAACCCAGCCATACCAGTACGGGGAAGAAAGCTATGTTGTTTCTCTACTACATTAGCCTCAGTGATGTGCTCCAGTAGCTGAAGAGAGGTTCATTTTGAAAACCGGGCAAAGAAAAAAAAGGCACTCACTGTTTGTGCTATCACGGATACGGAGACATACCCAGCACAGAGCCTGAAGTCATAACTGTGTTACAACCAAAAACCTGACACTGCTAAGAATTACCTCTATGCCCTCCTCTGACTAAGTCTACTTTAATTCCAAGGACTTTTGAGTTATCAGGAAGCACATTTGTCATATAATACTTTAAAATTTATGACTTGATTGCCTGGAATAACAATAGATTGTAGAAAAAAACATGGAAAATTAGATGGAAAACATAGAAAATGCAGAAAAAAAGACCTGCCCGATCCCTGGAGAGGTTCAAGGCCAGGCTGGATGGGGCTTGGAGCAACCTGGGGTGGTGGGAGGTGTCCCTGCCCAGGGCAGGGGGGATGTAACTGGATGGGCTTTAAGATCCCTTCCAACACAAACCATTCTATGATTCTATGACCTGAAAGGATACAGTAGCAGCATACAAACTTTTATTAACCACCCTCTCAATCAGCAGAACGAAAACAAGAAGATATTCTAGCTACTTGCGTTGGCACAAGCGAAGCCCCACAACACTGAAGACTACTCGTGAAATCAAAACCCATTCTGCATTCGCTGCTCAGCCCTGCTAAAAATAACCTGCTTCAGCGATGGGATGCGGGAGAGCAGTAACCACCATCCTGCAAATGATTGTCTTAATCCTGCCCCAGGGAGAGAACACACACACTCCAACATCACGGCACGGCACTCGGGCGCTGCCACCACTTTACCTGTCACTTACCTTTCCAGACACGCAAACAGCCCGGCTTTGCCTCCCACGGCACACAGAACTTTGGGAGCACAGCGAGGCCGCGTCATCAGCATGGTCTGGTGGGAAAGTCTGTGTTCAGGCATGAAGTGGTATTTTAGGGCCTCGTTGAGCAGATGTTTACAAGTGTGGTCGTCACGAATGAGGTGGTTTGCCTCGTATAACCTGGTAAGAAACTTAACGCTCAGCAGCGGCAAGCGGACGCAGTGCAGCAGCTGCGCCAAGTACTTCTGTCGCTCCTGCACGTCGTACTTGATCCAGGACTCCAGCGCGTAAAAGACCGTTTCCTCCGTCACGACGTTCAAGCAGTCATTGGAAACAATTTCATCCAATTCAGAATGCGTAAGTTCAAAAAATTCTTCCGTCTGGCAAACGTCTTCAAAGTTTTGACAAATGTACTTGTTCGCAGCCAAGTAGAGGTCGTGGCAGCCATAGGTCTCTGCGAATCGAGAAATCCCGATGCAATTGCCGGGATCCAGCTGGCTTTCCAGAAACGCACAACACTCCTTGACTACCAGCTTGATCTGGAGAAGATTGGCGGCTGGAAGAAGCGACTCGACAGTGTCCTGGGAGATAAAGACGGTTCCCGTGTAAGCGTACTCCACGATGGCCTGCAGCGCCGCCTCATCGATGCACTGGAACTCCACCTCCGAGTTCTCCTTCTCCGAGAGGTTCCCGGTGAACATGGCTTTGAAGTAGGGGCTGATGCTGGCAAGCACCACTTTGTGGGCATGGATCTTGACATCGCCGACTCTCAGGATAATGTCGCAGAGCTCGTGATGTTGGCGAAGGAGGTTCAGGCCTTGCAGGAGCTGCTCGGAATGCAAGTGGGTTAGGTTGGCAAGCATGTAGGCTGGAGACGACTGGTCCATCTGTGACAAACAGAATTTTTAACACATTACTCAGGGCTTCGTTTCAACAGCCTCGTTACTCATGTTACTTAGACATGCCATGCAGAACATTAAAATATATATATATTTCTCCATTTTTGCTTTTGTCTTAATTAGGTTTATGGCTTTCCAATTTACTTTTTCAATCCGCGTACGCTATGCTTTTTTCACGCAAGCTAAACCCAGGACAATCAAATGTTTATTAATAGCATATGTTATATTCATCTTTGAATTAAAAAAAACAACAAAATCAAAACAACTACCACCCTGATCTTTTCTGTTCTGGAGTAAAATGCATATTATCTGAAGCACTGCACACATGACAGGATTTTAATGAGATATTTGAGAGAAATGAATATGAAAATGAACTGAAATAAAGAGAGAGATAAATAAAGAACTGGCTTATTTGAGACAGTTTTAGAAGTTCTTCAACTGCTTTGTGCTACTTGCCTTGCAGCCTACCTAGTGCTTCCTCCGTCCCCAGTGTTGCGGGCAGGGCCCTACCAGTCAGCAGGTACCAGCTGTCCAGTGCCCCTTCCTGACTGGGAACAGTGGAGTCCTTCCCTCTGCACAAAGAGGGAAAACAGACCCACAGAGCCAGCGGGGCCCAAACCTGCAGAACAAGGGGTGCTGGAGCAGAGGATCCTGGACTCTGAACAGGCAGAAGGGCACAGGCAGAAGGGCACAGGAGAAGGGAGAGATCTTTGCCTCACCTCAACAAGTGGCTTCCACCATAAGAAAAACCCCAGTAGACACGCCTTGGCCCTCTGGAAAGATCAGATGCTGGGAAGACTGGGAGCTGCTGAAGCAGTGATGTGCTTCCCAGGGTGATCAGCCTGGTGTCTATCACCATTTCCATGTCCTCCCAGTACGAGGAGCTACCTGTACTTCCCAACATCACTGGTAAAGGCAGAGAGAGAAGGATCCTCGTTCCCACCCACCGCTCCACAAAACCCTCAAACACTTCTTCTGAGAAGTTCTAGCTTGCATCGTGACACTTGAAGGCACTGTGATACCTGCTCCCATTGCAGTATCATTAAAATTCAGCTGGTGCTGCCCACCACTACCTGTTGGAGAAGCAGTGCTGCAGTTCTTTATTCAGACTCAATTATTATACCCGCGAGAGGGTGGAGGGTATGAATGTGTCAGAATCCCGGACCACGAGGAAATAGAACTATTGTTCTACAGAGAACATTGCAACCATCCAATTTCTGAACTGAAAAGCTTATTTAATTTTGATTTGCTAATTGACTACACAAACTCGAAGATCTCACTTCTATCTTATTATTAAGAAGTTCATAATTTTTTACAGCTCCTTAACTGACATCTAATTTGCAGTGAGCCTACTTACAAAGTGCTTAATCTGAAAGAATAAAATTAGTTGCCAGTATTTAAATACAGAACATAATAGTGCTGCCAGAGAAGTGAAGGCTCACAGCTAGGGATAGAAAACCCATTACTGTTAAAAGATAGTAAGTTCTTCCCTCTCCTATTATAGCCCCCTACCCC
>VZRU01008217.1:0-10301 GCA_013398155.1 Pedionomus torquatus
TCCAAGCAGCTCTCTAAATCCTGTTGGAGATCCTGGCGTGCGCTTCAACGGAGGCAGGATGGGAAGAGACGCACGAGTGGGAGAGTTTATGAAGACCCTGCAGGGTGTTTGAGAAAAGTACATTCAGAAAAAAATATTTAGAAATAATTATATTTATTTTTTTCTACATAAATATTTATTTTCTACATAAATATTTGTTTTCTACATAAATATTTTCTATTTATATTTTCTAATTAAAACACCCCGAGGCATAATATTCTTTGATATCATGTTGAAAATTAATGGCTATAAATCTAGCATTGGCAAAATTATATTTCTGAAGGTTCTGGAGGCTACAACGAAAGTTATTTTACTTTGTGGCATATGAGATTTCCTTTAAAATAACTGTGAAGGTAAAAAAGAGGGGAAAACCAACACACATTACTGCTGACCTAGAATTAGAGCAGCTTTCCCCCACTGTTTCCAAGCCTCTGCTCTGGATAGAGTCTAACGAGGACGAGGTCTCTCACCAAAGATCCAACTCCCTGCAACTTTGGCCTCTCTTGATACCGACCGAGACGCCTCAGCCCCACCATCGCATCCACAAACAAGGGGGGCTCTGGCTCCTGCCACCAAGGACATCAGACACCGCACGGGATAGTTCTCTCAGGTCACATAAAAGCCTCTTTTATCCCAAGGCAAAGAGGAAAACTCACAGCTATTGCCTGAAACCAGTAGGGATCAAGTCTTTTGAAATATCGAAGTCTTCTTTAATTGTTGTCGAGGTTCTGACCTAGTCAGAAAAGACAGGTGATGTCCTCCCACAACCCCCTTTAAGAAAAAGAGGGGAGAGGAAGAAATTAAAGAGATTTGTTTAAAAAACTAAACTCTAATGAAAATATAAATAATAAAAATATAATAATATATAATAATTAAAAAAATTAGAAAAAATTAGTATACAGTCTATACAAAACCGTATCAAGCTCCCAGGATGACGACCACGACCCCAGCAGCTTCAGGAAAAGTCCCAAACTGGACTGGNCAGCTTTTATCCAGGGCGTGATGGGATGGGCTGGAATACCCCTGTTGGGCAGTTTTGGGTCCCCTGTCCTGTCCACTCCTCCTCACAGGTGGGACCCACTTTCGGCTTTCCGCTTCCCACCCTCCAACAAGGCAAATAAGGACATTCCCTGCCTTTGGTGGGCCTGGCAATAAGTACAATCAAGGGCCTCTCCTCACCATCCTTTGGTATAATCAGGTCTTATCACTGCGAGACAAAACAGTTCTGACCAACGTGCTGTTAATTTCAGAGTTTAGTTCATTAGAAGGGGCCCAGCTAAGAAAGTAAAATCATAAAACAGAAAAGTGGTTCATTTTACCTCAAACCGGGACAACTGTACAGGAATATGCTTTCCACCCCCCCACCCCGTAATTACTTCATTTACAGATCTCCACAAGATGGTGCTGCAGCCCTGCTTCAGAAAACATCGCCTATTTTCTAATTAATTGGTTGAACATTAGAAGAAAACCTCTTTACTTCATCGTTGGGATAAGGAACAGGGATCCGCAAGCTCTATTTTCTATTCAAGAGCAAAACGCGTTCCCACCATCTAACTTCCCCATTTTATTTTTTAAACAACTGGAAAAGTAAGTTTTATTGCAGCAGTCCCAAACCCCTCCACTAAAATTTGTACACGATAATGGATCACTGTACGTTCTTCTGTTTGTATGCGAAATTAAGTCAATTTCTATCCCATCTGGTTATAGAAAAGGAAAAAAAATAATCATAATTATTGTTAAAAAGCTATACATCACTTTTTACAGCTTTATGTCAACCAGCTGCTTCCACCTTCATTTGCAGAGTCTGCCAAAAAAAATCCTGCTGGTTTTGTGGTATCAAACCCCCCAAAAATGCCTTTTTAAGTGAGTATTGTAGCACAAAGAATGTGTAGGGCAATAAATAAATCTGTCTAATCAAACCAAAGATGGGTGAGGTTTGGTAATATAAAGGTTTATGCACGTCTTACATCTACTTATGCTTCCAAAGAGAAATTTTTAATAGGATTTTTAAATCTACAGCTGTTGTGTATCTTTGTGTACGGGCTGGGCAGAGCACTAAAACACTCATCACACCTCAGCAGCCAAAGGCTCCGGATTTATTTCCACCTTTTAACACGTGGGATCAAACCCACCGTCGCTTTTGCCAGTGTTAATGGAAGCCAGAAGGAGGTGGTGTTCTCAGCATCAAAGTTCATATTTAAAATTATAAACAAAAAATTGAAAAAACACCACAAAACCAAACCAGAAAAAAAAAAAAGGTACATATTTGCAATTGCACATTTAAGTTTTCAGACTTATTCCACAGCACGGATGGGTAAGAGGGGAGGGCAGGGAAAGCCCCATGGGGGTAACACGCACGTCCCAGATGGAATGTTTCCAACAGGATGTAAACCCTGCATTTAAGAATCCCTGTTACGTAGGACCCCGCTAACAAATGCCAGCGCAGAAATAACCCCCCATAATGACCTCACTCCACAAAGCTGGGGAGGGAAGGGGTTGGGGGAGCTACTCCAAGAGTTCTAAAACCAAAAACAGAAGCCAGAGGGAATGGAATTAATACACAGACGCATTGGAAAATATTTATTCAAAGGAAGAAAAGCACTGGTGACCATTATAAATTCAATATATTAAACTAAAATTAATGCTAAACAAACATACATATTAGTTTTGCTGTCCATAAAGTCTCCAGAGAGCAGGTCTGAAGAGCGGGGGCTTTCAGGTCTTCTCAGAGGTGTTGCTTGATATTTTCAACAATTCTGAGGTTTCTTCAATTCTGAAAATAGATTTTGTTTATAGACACACACACACTTCTTAGAATACGATTGAAAAAAATAAATATAAAAGTGACTCCTCTTTAACTTTCTAAGGAACCCCAAATGCTACCAAGCAGCACAAAGCCTCAGCTTTCCTCATCCCTTCTCCACAGATGGAGTTGAAATGCCCACCGCATCTCAACGAAGTTTAAGTTCACACAAAGGAAGAAGTGACCCACACGATAACATCAAACCACAAAAAAAAAAAAATCACTGCCTTTTTTTCCTCCAGGCCAAGAAAAGAAATCTCCTGCTAAAGAAATATTACACAGCAACGTTTTTCTCCTCAAGCATAAAGGAAAAAAAAAAAAGTTTTCTTCCTAAAAATATCGTTACAAGTCTCCAGACTAATATCAAACCCACCCTGATAGAGTTGTTGCAATCCTTAGCCTGAAATCACTCTTTTCCTTAAATAATAATTAAAAAAAAAAAAGACTTAAGATCTTACAGTTATTTTTCAGGAAGAAAAGGTGCAGGGAATTCCTACCAGAAGATAAATAATATTGCTATCCCTTGTCAAGCAGATTCTAAACACTCTTTAATCTCCAGTTAATCCTACTAAGAAGGCTTTCTGTTGCTTTTTAGAAACCAAAACAGTGACTCATCCCGCAAACACAGGGCCGTAGGTGGATTTATTATCCGGGGGGGTCATAAGGAAATGCCACACCTGACGCAGAGACCTTTGAGGTTTGGAACACAGATGTACGATCCCTCTCTGCCTCGGTGCAGCACAGCTCCCTCCCAGGAAAGGAATTCCTCCTGCCCTTTCCCATTACTTACATTTTCCTTATCCTTTCCATTCTTTGCCTTGTTGTCTCCTGCAATTTAAAAGCAACAAAGTCAGTGAACTCTTCAAAGCGAGCATTCTTCAAATAGACTTCCCACCTGAGAAATCCATAGCCAAAAATGTGACTTTTAAGCAGCATTTACATATCCAAAGGATTTATTTTTTTTAATGAGACAGACCTTGCTGTGGTCTCACACAGTTCCCTTGTTTCCCACCAGCAGTTTATGCAACTAAAACTAACACCTACTTGTTCTCTTGACCTCTGAAAGGAACCAACTATGGATTTGCCAGTTCTACCAACCTTCAGGAGGTCTGTCAGGTCGGGAGAACGGATGGTGGAGGATTCAGGAGACGGGTCTGTGGGTAACGGCGAGCTGTGTCTGGGCGGCTGGTGAAGCCTCTCGGGCCTCTCCTCCTTCCTCTCTCTCTCTGGGGAGAAGGACTCAGGTTCTGCATCACCTTTGCCTTTTTGCTCCCCTATTGCAAGGTCAGCTACCAGAGAGCTTGATTTACAGGCTGGAGTAACAGAAGAGAGCACATTGTTTAGAGACCGGGGGGTGGGAAAGAAGCTACTGGTGAGGGTCCAAAAGCAGGCTTCTCATTTTATTAACCCAAGGCAAGTGCAGCATATAACACACAAGACATTTTTCCAAAAAAATTCCTAGGAACGCTGCCTTCGACCCAACTACAGTAAAATTAACATTTAAGGAAGTCTTACCCTACAGTGTTTGACCCAGTAATTAATTTCAAATGGCTTGCCTAATCTTTGGTTGTGAACTACCTGTTCAAACACGTCTCTAATTTGTGCTAAGTAGCCTGGCTTATAAGCTTTGGAAACGAAATCATCACCTCTTTGCTTTACTTAAAATTCATACTAAGCTCTTGCTGTTTCCCAAGCTCTCCTCCCTCAGGGACAGGTTCAGCATCCGCTCAGCACAAACACCCTTTTCTTCTGCATTAGGAAAGGCTTTGATAATCTTTACAGTTCTGGAATTCTATTGTCAGGGAATGGGAATTTGCTATTTAGAGAGAAAAAGTGTTTCTATAACCTTATATTCCTATAGTAAGGCCACCATCTATGGCTCTTAACTTTGGAATATTTTTAGCTAGACTATTCTGCATTTAAAATTAAATTGTGTAAAAGTAATTAATTTTTTTTTTCTTCTGTACAGCTACAGGTCCTGAAGAGCACTGCAGCCAGGAAGAACCACAGCATCCCAGTACGGTACATCTTGGATACAAGAGTTCAGACCGGCCACGCAACTCCTACGCCTAAAATTTCCTGAATCATGTTTTAGAAAAAAGGAGGAATAACAAGCTCAGAAGAATTCAGCAAGTCTGAAAATATGGAAATTCTCTCTCAAAGCCCATCAGCCTGCCTGCTGACTCTGAAGCCTCCAAGTGTCAGTAACACACCACAAACCTTACAAGAGGCAGTAAACACTTTGCAAGCTCTCTAAGGTCTGTGAAAGAAGGACCCATTTCTGAGACTTCAAAATTAAAACAAACTCTGACATAACCAGGAAGCTGCCTTCCTAATTTCCATGGAAACGGGGTTACTGAGATCCATTTTTCATTTCAATGCAACAGCCCAGTACTGGGCAAAAATGTCTACTAAGAGAGAATGGGAAATAAAACCTTCTCCTTACTACTGGTGGGAGGAATAACAGCTGCCACAGGGGAAACAGGCCTAATTAATAACGGTAACGATGTAAGGTAAGGGCTAAAGAGCTAACACTGAGGAAGAGTCATGAATTACGGTCAGGGGAATGTTTTTAATTTCCCCCCCCCACTTAAGACTCATTTGTTTCATTTATTTCTTGTACACTATCAAAATGAAGTTGGAAATGGAAGAAAAAGATTTTGTCTTGCTCTTCAAAAATGAGAAAGTTTAGCAGAAACGCTGGTTGGCGAGCTGCAAGCTGCTTCCAAAGGGACGGGCCTGGAGGGAATGGCCAGCACTGATGTGCAAACCAACATGGATTCCGAATGAAAAAGTCCTGATTTGTCCTAAGCCCCACTATAAAAGTAAAAAAAAAAAGCCAACACCACCAATGCAACACTATTCTGATTATAACAAATGCATGGCAGCAGATACAATCCCTTTTGTGCTTGCAAATAGCTTATTTTTAATGCATTATAACAAAACTGCTCTGGAAAGCAGATAACTACTGTCTTTCGGTGCTTCAGCTACAGCACCTTAATTAAATTTGCATCTTTGAGACTTTTAGTTGAGTTATTTGTAACTATTAGTTACTATTGCTGTATATTTCCATTAATGCTTTAAAGATGATTTATTTCATTAAATACAACTTCTAAAGAATAGAATACAAATGCAAAAAATGACCAGTAGGTTAATTTCAAATTTGCAGGATGTGTTTAAACTCAGAGGTCACTAAACCGCAATTGTCTACTTAAAAAATCACTATTTTATTCAGTCAAGGTCAGCAAGAAGCATTTAGTATACCCTGGTAATTAAAAAGAAAAGCATTAACACTCACCGGGAGAAACAGGACTCCTACCAGAAGTACACTCTTGCCTTACATTGCTGATGTCTGTAGGGAAGTCTCTCTGAAACACAAGTTGACCTCATTTTAGCCCCATTAAATCCTCTTTTGACTGAACAAAAATGTATTTAAATACTAATTATGTATGCATTTGCTACACCACCAAGGCAAATTGGCACTGCATGAATGTCTTCACGAGACTAACCTTGGATTATTTGTTTTTAAATCCAAAGTATCAATATTGTTGTTTGCAAACAGGTCTAATCTGGGTCCGAGTATCTGTCTAACCTGGGTGTGAGTGCAATGAACAATCAGCCTGTACCAATAATTACATCCTGACAGCGACCTTCACAAAATAAGCGCATTTTCTGCTTCTGGCTGATACTGAGAAATGCAGCTCCTCCGTCCTAAAATGTCAGCCTGTAGAAATCCCTTCCACTTAACCACTTCGAACTCAGAAGTCAACTTTAAGCTACTTCCCCCAGGCTCCTAAAGGAGAGGGCTCTTTTAAGAAAGGTTCTCAGCTTAACTCAATCCAGCTTAGAAAAGGTTGTTCACAAACAAAGTAAAAAAATTAACAATAAACACTTTTGAATGAGATTTTCTAATTTAAAAAAGAAATAATAAAAAATCTGGACTTTTTTTTCCCAATCAATGAGTTATCGTTATGATTTTAAAATCTGTGTCTTTGGTAAAGTATATTAATATATAAGGTATATAGACTATAGATAAAGTATACGGTATATATAAAACAAAGAGATACTGTACCAGGGGGACAGAATACCCGAGTATGTGAATGAAGTAGAAATAGTAGGCATAGTGTGGGAAGAAGCTGGGAAAAAAACCCACTGGAATAATGGATGCCCTTTAAAAAAAAAAAAAAAAGCAAGCTATCTGCACTGACTACTTCTGCTCAGTTCCTTCGACTGGAAATGGATTTGGTAGCTTTGAGAGGTTCCCAGAGCTAAACACGCAGCTGCTGCTGCTGCTTTGGCAGCGGGGCAAGCCAGACCTCGGAGTGTTCCTGCTCCGCTGGCCGGAGGCCAAGGCTTCCCTGGAAAAGGCAAGAGGAAGAAGAAAGGCATAATTCTGAATTGCTTCTCTATCTGTGCAGCGAGACTGGGATGGAATGTCATGAAACAAAGAGGCAGCGATTCTCTGGCCCAAAGGACTATTTCTTGGCAGTTTTCAAACGCCTGTTGCAAAAAAGTTAGGGTTTTGAAGACTTTTTAATATAAAAATAAAAGCTTATTTTCCTTTGAAAAAAAGGCAAGCAACAATGCCACACACAAACTACATTTAAACTTGTTTCTGCAGACAACTCCTTCCAGTAACACACAGAACAGAAATATAATTAATGTTAACAGCACTAAAAATTTCCATGAAGTGCTTTCCAAGCACTATTCCAAACCTTTGAACAACTGCAATAAACATGTTCCTGAAGCAATAATAAACCAGATCTACAGAAGGAAAAGGACAAGCTTAGTCTGCAACACAAGCTTGAGAATGTCGATCCTTATCATTTGAACCCCGGCTTTTAGAAGTAACCCAATGTTCAGTCTGAACACTTCTGATGTCAAGATTTTACACACCTACCACACTCTCAGGTCACAAAGGGGAAAAAAAGAACCCCACACGTCTTGTATACAAGCACGACTGACATTTTTAAATTTGCAAGGCCAGCAACACACAGAGAGCTCCCAGTTACAAGTAAACTCAACATTTTTACAGCTACAGAGAAAAAAGCAATACTCCTCAACTGTTTTCTACAATGGCTGTCAACTCCTGGAAAGCATCTGAAGGATGCACATGAGACATATGCAAGTACCTTTGAAATTAAGCCTGTGATCATAAAGTTGATGCCAGGGTTCGCTGCATCTCAAAATCCTGACATGTACATATATGAAATTCTACAAGGACCTTTCAACAGCATGAGAAATAACCCAGAGCCTTAATGGAACAAAATACTTGATTTGCTCTGATAAATACTCTAAATGAAGCCACATCACAACAATAGCACTTTCACAGCTTTAAAAATGCAATTAGTATGATGGACAAAAAAAATATGAAAGATGGAAGGGGGTGCAAAAAGGAGAAATACCATCATTTCGGCTAGAAATTTCCAAGAACCACAAACTAAGAGTAAGACTAAAATAAGAATTCACTTCTCCATTGACCCTCTATTTCCTATCAAACATGCTGTCTGTTTTTTTTCAACATTAGTTACATAGAATCAAGACTTAATCTCCCAGAGGAAGTATCTGTATCTGATTTGAGCCCGGAGAATTACAAAACTTTAATTGTATCAACAGCAACATTTACATGCCAGTACAAGAAACTCAGAATAATGCAGACCAGAATAAGGAAATCTTGATCTGTGCCAGTAGCATGATAAAACTCTCAACTACAGAAACATTAAGTTTTCACAGACAGTATAGTTAAAAGCCTTCAAAAGTTTCCTGCTACAGGTGTTCACTAGAAAATAAAAATACACAGTTTAAACAAAAACAAAAATAGGCTTAGCTAAACCTGCTGTTCCTGCAGCAAAAAAATTTCCAGAGAGCTCTGCTTTGGAGAGCATGAGGAAAACCAACAGAAATTAACAGTCAAGAAATAAACACCAACTCCTTCAACAGCACTTCCATTCAGATCAGGACTTTAACAACAGGGAAAAAGCACACACATCAGGAGGCAAGACAAGCAGAAACAGACTAAAAAAAAAAATCACAACAAAACAAACCTGTGTCTGGGCAATTTGTTATGGAAAAAAAAAGAGTTTACATACCCTTTTGGTTTGCAGCAACAGCTGTGTTTCAAGCAGCAAAACTCGACACAGCAAGTTATTCCAATCCTTCTCGTCTATGATCACCTTCCCTTTCAGTTTCTCTTCTAAACCATGCAGTTTGTCTTCCATCCAGTCCAGCTTCTGAAGCTTCTCCTGGCAATCAGCAAGCTGACTCTTGAGGAACTCCAGCTGAGAATTATCTTCTATCACCTGGAAACACAACCTCTGACTTCAAAACAGATGCAATTCATCTTTTAATCAATGAAAATAAGTGGAATCTTCCTCCAATTAAGTAACCACATTCAGCTACAATAAATTATTTTTTTCTGAATTGCCATAATAGAAATATTTGTAGAACTTGGCTTCTAAAAGAAACCAGAACTGGCTCTTGAAAGTGCATTATTGAAAAACAAGTCTGTTAAATTGTGTTTTCAAATCTATTTCTTATATATCTGTTAGTTATACCCAAGGAGCAGCCAGCTATCCTGTTAAAAACTTTATCCATTCAGAAAAGTCCAGTAAGAAAAGTTAAAAATACACACAGACAGCATCTTAAAATAAGAGTTCTTACTTGATCGCATTTAATTTCCACAACATCATGATCTAGGAACAACTCCTCTTCACCACCTCCCTGTGCCGGAACGGGGGGTGGATGAGGGTCACCACTAGCTTCCTTTCCTGTGTGCCGCTCTACCTGAGGCTTCTTTTGAGTTATGTTGGGAAAAAAAATATTAATTTTTAAAATTCATTGGTGTTACTCACTACAAGTACATTTCAATTCATCGGCAAATTAACCGACAGCAATCATTGTAGTATTTATTTATTTAAATCTGACAATCTTATCCCAACTGGTTGCAAAACACTGAAAGCAACAGCAGCAGTTTAATTAAAAAATAAAATAACAATCACAGACATGAAAAGGCAAAACAAATATGTACAGACTTTATGATATGTACTGTGTACTCGGGTTCCCTTCCACAACACCAAGCATGCCCTCTCTTATTGTAAGGTGTTAGATTTCCAAGCGTGGGTTGGGAGGTATGAACCTCAGTGTCTGCATCAATATACGTATGGACAGTTCCAACAGCAAAGCCACCACCAAAAACAGTCAGAAAATAAGAAGTTTAACTAGGAAGATTAGTACTCTATTTCCTTGTCAGCAAAATAGCCCTGTTAGCCACACATTTTGTTTCCTCTAAATGCTTCCCTCAGAATAACAATACAAATTTTGCCCTACTTTGGGTCTCATCACAAAACAAATTACCTGATGATTAAGAACCCACAGTTACAGATTCCTAGATGTTTTAGTGAAGCTGAAACTCTTCTCTTGCAAGGAATTCTTAATACACTTGCATCTACCCCACCACCAC
>VZRU01008235.1:15069-27867 GCA_013398155.1 Pedionomus torquatus
CGAAAAGCCCCATGCCAGGGACATCCCAGCTTCCCCACACACACCCCCCTCAACCCCGAGGACTCACTTTGAGCTGGGATTTGGAGACCTTGCCACTCTTCTCCACGTCCAGGGCGGTGAAGGCGTACCAGATGGACTTGAGCAGCTCCGCTCGCAGGTCCATGGCTACGGGCGGCGGCGGCAGAGGCGGCTCTGTCGAGGCCGAGGATCCGGTTCCAGGAAACCGCCTGCCTCGACGGCCCCGGGGGCGAAGCTGGAGCGCCATCTGCTTGGGCGCACCCCAGAGGAGCCCACGGGCCACATCTCGGCCCCACGGGTCCCCCTGGGATGCAGGTCTTTTGCTCCCCTCTCTCCACCGACAGATCCCCAGGGACAGACCCTTCAGCAGCCCAAGGGAAGCACAAGCCAGGATGGAGGGAGCAGGAACGGGAGAGGGATTCGTAACCCTTTGCGAGCTCAGCCGGGAGATCAAAAGCTGCCCGGGCGTTCGTGTTCTGCGGAGAGAAATCCCCTCCCCGACTCGAACAGCAGCTTCCTCTTCTGGGATTTAAATGAAGAGCTTCCCCTCGCAGCAGGAGCTGTGCCTTTTGGAAAGGTTCCAGTCCTGCTGGTTTCGGGACCATTTGCTTCCGAGAAGGCAAGGGGAGATGTACCCCCCTACACCCCACACCCCCCTGCCTGGGTTGTGCCCCTTCCTCCACAAATTCCTTGGCTATATCCAAACCAAGAGCCACCTGACTGCTGGGTGTCAGGTTCACGTTTGGACTCAATGATCTTAAAGGTTTTTTCCAACCTGAATGATTCCCTGATGCTCACTTTGTCCCCAGGTTGCCCAGGGCAGAGGTGTGCAGTGCAGGGGCCGAGGAAGCCCCCCCAGATCTCTCCTCCCCAGCTCAGAGGGTTGCAGGATGCTTTCATGGACAATTTTTTTATTTTTTTTTAATTCCTGAAATCTGGACTTGCAAGAGCCCCTGGAAGAGCCAAGGCCTGAGCTGAGATGCTGGTGGCAGCTCCCAGCCCCTCTAAGCCGGGGGATGCACACTGAGAGCTCAGAAGCTACAGCTTCTCTTGCTCACACCCCTCCTCAACACCAGTTTTGGACAACCGCTGCTTTGGCAGGACACTTTTGGCCAATTCTGCCTATCTCTAGAACTTCCTTAATCCTTGCATCTGCAAAACAGTAACATCCACCCCACCCCTCTGCCAGCCCCAGGAGCCAAAAGAGAGAAGGCTGCTTCTCTTTAAAAAGAAACTTTTGGTTTTATTCCAACTCGGTATGTACATCCCAGTCTAACTCAGCCCCTCGACAAGCGCTGGTTGGGCCTCAGTGGAGGGAGCGCTTTGTTCTGCCGAGGAAGTTTGCTGGAGAGCGGAGTGCGATGGAGAAAGGGGAGAACCGCTCTTGGAGCCGGCCCAGACCCTCGCTCCAGCATCAGGAAGGGGTCACCACCCCCCAGACCCCGAGCCCAGGACAGCCTGGGCTTGACTCAAAGGGGTTTTTTGTTGCTCCTGTGCATATGTGCCCACTTGCCCCTTTCCTGGAGGGGCTGGGCAGGAGCTTCTGGACCACTCTGAGACGGAAAGGGCAAGAAACGCCTCTCTAAAAAACTTCTGTACTCCCAGAGGCTGCTGAAATCTCTGCAGCTCCACCTCAGCCTCGGAAGATTGGCAGGTCTTGGAAATCTTAGCCATGAAGAAATAAATACTAGAAGACACAACCTGCCATCTCCTTCAGACAGAGGGAGTCAGTGCCCAAGGCAAGGAGCAGGAAAGTCACTGCTCGGAGCCCAGAGAAACAGCGGAGCCTCTGGGAGAAGTCAGCAGTCAGGGGTCTTCCACACCCCTCCCTGGAGAGAGCACCGGGAGCGGGGTCACTCTGGTGGCCCAGCGTGGCTGGCATCAGCCTCTGGTGCACACACTGGCCACCGCTCTTGGTCACCTTCCCTTGCTCGTGTTCCGCACCTCTTCTGTGCGCCGCCCGGCCCGGATCCTGCAGCTCCCGACGTCCCTGTGGACAACAGGCTTGGGCCATCCGCTCTCTCTGCCCGTAAGGCTCCAGGGGGGGGTCTCAGCACCCCTTCCCAGCCACGGCTGCCTCCAGTGCTGCAGGGTGATGCTGGATCGCTGCTGCGGCCACGCTGATGGCTTCCTCCAGGCTCTGCTGCTCTTCTAACTAGGGGAGGAAAGGCAGAGAGGTAACACTGTCTGCCCCAAAAGGTGGGCTCAGGGGGTGTGGGCTCACTCAGGGCAGAGGGACAGAGGTACGAGGGACTGGCAGTGGGTGACACAGGGAGGAAACAGCAGGACAAAGCAGAGAGAGACACAGCTACGATGGGGAAAGGCTGTGTACAAGGAGCATTCTGCAGTCCAAAGAGCATGTCCCTGCTCTCCTCCATCCATCTGGGAACTCGGGAAGAAGAGGAGAAGCAGGAGAGCAAGGGGGGAAGTGCTGGAGGCAGTGGGTGGAAGAGGGAAGGAAGGAGGAAGCGGCAGGAGCCGTGGTACCTGCACCGCGATGTGGGTGCCGTTGGCGGTGGCCAGCAATGCCACCTGCTGATGACAGAGGGATGCAACGGCTGATTCTTCTGACATGACTGCCCCAGAGGTGACTATGGTAACCTAGGGAAAGTTCAGATCACATTTTAAAAGAAAATACAATTCCCTTACAGCAGGGGAAAGGGAAGGTCCCGGTTTTGTCTGTACCGGCTGCATCTCAGTGCCATCTGTGTCGGCCACGGTCACGGTGTGCGTGTCACCTCCTGCCAGCTCTTCCTTGGGCACAGGGAGGGCACCGCTCTGTGCCACCACGCTGATTGCACTGCTCAGGGCCTGTAGGTCTTCCTGTGACAAACTGACCTGGGTGGGGGGTGAAAGCGGATGCTGCTCAGGAAGCCTTACGCAACCCCCGAACTTGGCAACACCAAGGTCCCGGTAAGGATGAAATATTCTCTCCTCCTCTGCACGTAAGACCCAGGGCATGGAGAACCCTGAGGACTTTGCTCAAGGTCTTGGACAGAATCGATGGACAATTTGCAGGTCTCCAGCCCTTCCCGTTTAGCATCTTCTCCCCAGGCTTTGAGATGACAGCTCGTGCATCGCACGGAGCCTCTCAAAGGAAGAGGAAACAAGCATCACTCGCGGCAGCTGTTTCCTTTGCCCCCTGCCACAGAAGGGAGTTTTCCCCAGTCAGCACATGGGCAGCTGGTGGAGGGAAGTACAAGAAAAGCACCACCACATACAGACAATGTCAGAAACAATCTCTAAATTCAGCCTGTGTCAGCAGAGATTGGGAGCTGCCTCTCCACAGCTGGCTGGGAGGTGAGGGCTGCCAGGGGCTGCACGCAGCCTGCAAGACCCCGTCCAGCAAGAGGGTGAGTTGGGGACCAGAGCATTTTCCCTTCTGCATTAAGAGAAAGCCCTTGAAGCCCCAATGTCTGTTTTAGGCCAAGAAAAAAGCCTTAAAGAGAACACCAAGGCTGGGCAGAGGTGGAATCTTACTCAGTTAACTGCTGTCCCCCACACGCCAGAGGCTGCCCGTGTCCATACCTGCTCTGTCCCATCCTGAGAGATAAGCGAGACCTGCGTAGGCGTACTGTCTTCATCTTCCTCTTCATCTTCCTCCATCTCTGACAGAAAAGGAATATGCTGGGTCTTCAAGGGGGAGCCACCGTCAGCAGCAGCAGCAGCTGAGTTGGGGAAGGGGAAGAGCAAAACAGGAGAGAGAAGTGGTAGTTAGAGAGTGAAAGCCTGATCCCGGGACCCGCCTGTTCCCTGAAAGGCCAGCACAGAAGGGCACAAGGTCACGATGACAACAGCCCAGTGCCAGCCAGGGAAGAAGGGCCTTTAATCCATTCCCAACCCATGACACACAGTGAGGACCATGAGGAACCCTCCACTTTCATCTGTGACACAGATCTGGGTTCGACAGGAGAGGCAGGAGGCTGCAGCACACCCCTGTGTCTGAGAGAGGCAGGCGGCTGCGGGCTCTCACCTCTCTCCCCGTTGCCACACGGCCTGCCCCAAGCCTGGTGACAGCAGGGTGGCTGCTCACCCTCCAGCTGCTGCTGTTCGTAGAGGGCCTGCTCGCTCTCCTCCGTGGCTTCCAGCTCGCCGTGGCTACTGCGCTTGTGCATGGCCAGCGTGGAGGTCTGGCGGTAGGTCTTGCCGCAGCTGTTGCAGGTGTAGGGCTTGCAGTGCGTGTGGACCACGTGGTGCTTGTAGAGGCTGGAATACTCCGTGAAGCGCTTTCCACAGCCCGGCACGGTGCACATGTACGGCTTCTCTCCTAGGACAGATGCCACAAAGCAGTTTAACCCACTCACTCATCCCCCTCCTGCTCTGGGAAGGGATCCCCCATCAAGCGCAAACAGCTGGAGACAGACTGGTGGAATGTTCAGCCCAATAAAGCAATTCCGATTTCCTTTAACTCCCTGGCTACCCCCAGATCTACTCCTGTGATGTCTGGCCTGGAAATGACCATTTCCAGCCAATGGATGGGGAGGAGTTGCCCGAGTTTCACCCTCTCCTCCTCTTACCTGTGTGGATTCTCATGTGGTTCTTGTAATTGGTGGCACTGGTGAAGCCCCTGCCGCAGTTGGGCTCCGGGCACATGTACGGCCGCTCGCCCGTGTGCGTTCGGATGTGAACCTTGCGGATGTTGGACGTGGTAAAAGAACGGCCACAGCCCACAAAGGGGCACTTGAAAGGACGCTCACCTGCATGGAGAGTAACGTGGGTGAAAGTCCTGCTACGACACAGCTACACGGAATGCCCTGGACACCTGTATCCCTTCACTGCTCCGCACTATTCCACCAACAAGACCTCAGATCACACCAACTGCACCTTTGCTCTAACAGCATTGGCCTCCCTACCCATTTTACTCTGCTGTTTGTAACCGAAGCAAGAATCCCTAGAACTACTTCTACTGCCCATCTGCTTCTGTTTGAAGACAACTTCAGTTCGGCCTTGCTTGATTTAAGATACAAACAGGGATGTTCTGGGCAAAGGCTGAAGGGGTACTTTATCTTGGAGACCCTTTCAATGGGCAGCTTGGTTCCCCTCCTGCCCTGCTCACCTGTATGTGTCCGGATATGTTTCTGTAGATCCCCAGAGGTTTTGAAGGCTTTGCTACACACGTCTTCTGGACACTTGTATGGTTTCTCACCAGTATGTGTTCTCACGTGGCTCTTCAGCCCATACCCTGTGCAGGAAAGAAACCCCAATTAATTTTATAACAAGAAGGAAATAATATTGCAAACCATGTACCACCTCTCAGTTGATGCATTTTGAAATGTCTGCCCTGTGTCTGCAAAGCTGGAGGAGAAGAAACATCCAAACCACCTCACAACACCTCTGCCAACACCACTTTGTTCTGCAACTCCTTTAATCTACCCATAATCAATCAAGTCCTGGGCAGTCTCTCAGACTGCAGTTCCTTCTCAGAAGGCTTTAAAAGCACGATCATTGTGCTCTGGTGGAAAAAAAAAAAAAAAACAACAGGCAGGGGTGATACTCAAGAACAGTTTGGACCAGAGAGAAAACAAAATTTGCTCCGAAGAGAACTTGTTACCCGTGGCAAATGCTTTCCCACAGCTTGGGAAGTCGCACATATATGGCCGGTCACCTGTGTGAGCACGTTCATGTACCTGGAAAAGAAAGAACAAGTCCCTAAAATGGAGTCCAAGACAAGGAGGAAGGACATCAGAGTGGAGAAATCTGGCTGGTGGAGAGGATTTGAAGTTCTCAGTTGGATTTCACCTTGGCCAATTAACACATCTGGGTCTCTCGGGGAGCCAAGTGCACAACTCAGCCTCTCGCACAGCAGTGTTGTGATCTGGCACTGTGAGATGGGGACATGCCTGCTCTGCATGGTACCTGCTTTACCTTTAGATGGTGGGCGGTGGTGTAGAGGCGGCCACAGCCTTTGTACCCGCAACGGAAAGCTCTGCTGCCAACCTGCTGGCCCTTCTCATTGCTGTGCACTTCCTCCTGCAAATCCTGCCCAGAGACGTATGGAAATCATTTCAGTGAGACACTACAGCAGGCTTCGCAAAGCCCACACAAAGAATTTCCCTCCTGCAGTTGTCCTCACAAAACCACGTTCCTACCAGCACAGCTTGTGCACGTACGATACAACCCAGGTGAGAGGACAGGGGTCTAGGAACCAGCATTTCCCATTCCTACCTCCCTGGGTGTTCTCAGCCACAATACTTACCTCCCCCCTGTCTCACTTAACTCATTTATAAAACTTGCAGCTAATACATTTGTTAACCTGCAGAGAAGCCACAAAGCTTTTCTTTTTCTTTTTTTTTTTTTTTTTTTTTTCTTTTTTTTTTTTTTTAATTACTAGCTGTCAGAGGGCTCTGCATCAAAAGGAGTTCGGCTTAGTTTCAGAAATGCACCACTGAAAAAGTCAGACCTGGGAAGGGACCTCACTGGAATCCACGCTCTTCGTATGGCAGATGTTTGTCACTCCCTCCTCTTCCTCGTCAGACACCTACGAGTGAAGAAGCACAGGTACCATTTGTACCTTCCTGTGGAGCGGGTGAGCAACCTCAGCAGGAAGGCATTCCCATCAGCAGTACAACCCCACTCTTCTCCAGACAGCTGGGGGAGGCTGGAGCTACCACAGCAGAAAGGCCTCCATCGGCAAACCCTAGTGCTGGCCAGCAGAGCACTGGACCAGCACACTCCTGGTAGCCCCTTTTCACAAAATGCCATGAAGATGGGAGAAAATGGCAACACCTAAAACATTCAGATGGAGCACTGCAGCGAGAACACGTTATTGTCTGCAGCTATTTTGGTTTTCAAGGCCTTTGTCAACATGGGGAACAGCAGACATAACTTAATCACTCCTGACACAGGAAAGGCTACTCTTGATCTGCTGCCTGAATCCTCTGTGGAAGAGAACATCATAACCCAGATGGCATTATGAGAAACTCAGGCAACAAACATCTACAAGGAGAGAAATTTAAAGCAAGAAAAAAATAAATCCAAGCTGTATCACAGCAGCTCTCTCCTCTTTCCAAAGGTGTGCCTGCAGCAGGCTCAGAGCAGCAGGCCCAGCACACTGTAGGAACCAGCTAGAAGGTTGAGCAGGGAACTGCCCCATTCTAGGTCCTTAACTGCCAGCCACCCGCCAGTGGTGGCACTCTCACAGTGCCACTCTCACCCTGCCCAGTCTCTCTTCTCAAAGCTGGCACTGCTAAGAAAAAAAAATACATGGAAGGACTAATGACAGGACTAATGACAGGAGGACACTTAAATCCCAGGGAGGACACCAGCCCCTCAGTGCTCCTGGCAGACCATGAAAGAAGCATTGCGTCCTCACCTTACTGGCGTACTGCTTCAATGCATTCATGGTCTCGACATCAAAGGCATCGTCTTCCTCCTCTCCAGCCAACTCCCCGAGCCCAGTTCCTGCCTGCACTTCCAGGATGGTGCTGCCAGGTGGCACGATGACAGGACGATGGATGTAGGCAGTGGAGCCGTCCTCCAGCTGGACAGCCTCGAAGGTGCCGGGGTCATAACTTTCTGGAAGAGGAACCGAATAAAATCAAATGTAAAAGAGCTGCTGAGTGTGAGGTGCTCTTCATCTCCCAGGGCTACACCTTAGCAGCTTCTGCTCCAGCTGCCGAGGGAAGAACCGGCAGCACACTTTACCTTTAGTGGTGTTGTGAATGTAGGCCATACTGCCATCTTCTAGCACTACTGGTTGGCCGTCTTCAAAAGCCACAGACTCTAAAAAAAGTCAAAAATCCACACAGCTCACTGGAAGGCTCACATGGGATGGAGGAGATCCCATGTCAGCTCCTGAACACTACAGTATTCGCACCCTGAGAAGAGGACGCAGCAGGGCTGCCTGGTTTCCCTGAAAGCCAACCACAACTAGAGGTTCTAAGACACTTGACATTCTGACACGAATGGTAAGTGTTTTATAATGCTCCATGCAAGCTTCACCACACTTCTTCAACTCCTTGGGGTAACGTAGTATCTCACCAATTCCAAAATGCCAGATTATACCCTGGACAAGAAGAATGGCTCTGGCACAGGGGTGTGTAAAGGAGAACACGAACATCCCGCAGCAGGGAAACGGGTGAGAATCATAGAATGGTTAAGAGTTGGAAGGGACCTTGAAGATCATCAAGTTCCAACCCCCCTGCCCTGGGCAGGGACACCTCCCACCACACCAGGTTACTCCAAGCCCCATCCAGCCTGGCCTTGAACCCCTCCAGGGATGGGGCAGCCACAGCTTCTCTGGGCAAACTGGGCCAGGTTCTCACCACCCTCACAGTAAACAATTTTTTCCTAATATCCAATCTAAATCTCCCCTCTTCCAGTTTAAAACCCTTCCCCCTTGTCCTGTTCCTCCCCTCCCTGACCACGAGTCCCTCTCCAGCTCTCCTGGAGCTCCCTTCAGATCCTGGAAGGCTGCTCCAAGGTCTCCCCGGAGCTTTCTCTTCTCCAGGCTGAACAGCCCCAGCTCTCTCTCTGTGAAGAAGAACCCCTCTCACTGTGAGTGGGTGTTTAGAGGTGGGGAAGAGGATGAAGGGAGGAAAGGGGCACAGCCAGGCATAAAACATGGGTTTCAAGCAACCTTTTAAGAGAAAAGTGAGGTGGCATACAAGGAGCTTGCAAGGGTGAAGGAAGAACTGCCCAAAGCAACAGAGCTCTTTCTAGCTGCCATTTTACCTCTTATCGTGGTTAGGGAAGACTCTCTGTGCCACTCTGGTGCCTGCCACATGAAATGAATGCCCATCACCTCTCAGATTAATTAATGTCATCTCATTTCAGAGGTGACATTGGTTGATGGGCCAATAAGCAAGATGGCATTGCTTTCAACAATGTTCCCCACCCGCAAAACTATTCCAGAAGTAATATATTATCTCACTGTTTACAGGAAATTCCTGTCCAACTGCTCCCACATGAAACAAACTTTGTTTGGGCTCCGTAGGTGGCACAAACACAGCACACATCTTACTGGCCTTGCTTGTAGACTTGAGATTTGTCAGACTGACAACTGTGAGAGAGCCCACAGGTGAAACAACACTTAAAACATTTGCTTACACCACCAGCAAATTTGCCTTCTTTTAGATTGCTAAAACTTGGTAGGAAATCACATGTTCTGTGTCCTTCCTCACTCATTCAGCCTCAAAACCACGTGCATGAAAAAAAACCTAGACCTATACAGACTTCTTAAACCTAGAGCTAAAAGAGAAGACCGACTGTTGGGACACTGACAATTGCAGTTACATCTACAACGTCCTAAAAAGAAAGAGGTGAATTTGTGGTCCTCACCTTTCTGCACTGTCACCTGATGGATATAAGCTGTAGTCCCATCTTCAAGTTCAATGACTTGCCCTTCAATCAGTTTTTCACCTGAAACAGTTAAAAAATTGCCATCAGCGCTGCCTGCGGAGTCCAGTCTGTCTGGTCCCACGAGCTGTCCCCTTTGCTGCATCTTCCCAAGGATCCCAGTCCCACAGAAAACAAACAGCAAAAACTGTTACTTGTAAGCAGCTATTTATCAATCTTTCCCCTGAACAGCCATAGAGGCACTTAACTTCCCAGAAAAGCTGGAGCCTCCCTTTCCTAGACAGGAGGATACAAGACAAAGAACCTCAGTCATCACTTGTTTATACGCTGCCCCACACAGCCCTGTAAGCCAAGAAGCAGAAAGAATGATGTGTGCAAAGCATTTCGGATCCAAAGCAGAAAGCAATTGCACTTGTGCTGGAGAAAAATACAACTAGGAGCTTTTAACAGCATCAGCAGTGGCCGAAGTTTTGTTTTCTTCTACCTTGGTGGAAGATCAACGCCTGAAAAAAACATTACAGGAGCTAAGGGACTTAAAGCATTTTTACCCTTGATGGGTTGTGAAGACCAGACTCTTCAAATAGCGTGACTCTCAGTAACCCTCTGATAATGTTCCAGTTAAACTGGTTGATGCAAAGAGGACAATGCTCTACCCAGCTTGATCATGAGGAATCCAGGTGGCTTTCACCTGGTGCACAATCACAAAACCTAGTGGTGTCCAAGATAGTCCCACTCCACACACATAACAAACTTGCAGTGAGTTCACACGGAAAAGAATGCAAGAGAATAATCCCCAGGACATGCAGCCTCATAACCCAACTGTCCCGTTCCGCAGGCCGGGAAACAGTGTGTTCCTTTTCTCGGGAACAGTGGGCGGTGAAAAGAACCAGCACCTCCAAAACCCCAAAATAAAGGCAGATGTTGAATTTGGCACTGATGTTTCAGTTAACCAATGCCAAGCTCAGCACCCCTTTAAGTGAGAAAGCCAAATTCTACGTGTCTCAGTAAAGTAAAACCCTCCTTAGCTGCAGGGGAAGTTTTTGGTTAAAAAAGAGTCCAGCAGGCCATAGCGTGAACTCCACCTCCCCAGTTACCCCAGAGAGAACGGGGCTCGCTCCAGTCTGAACAGAACTTTTCTTTTCTATGACAACAGCTCTGCCGTCTGACAGAAGTCTGACGGGGCTGGAAGGGACCTCTGGAGATCATCCAGTCCAACCCCCTGCTAAAGCAGGTCTCACAAAAATGTGTCCAGGGGGGTTTTGAATGTCTCCAGAGATGGAGACTCCACCACTTCTCTGGGTTGGAACACCTCCTCATGTTGAGATGGAACTTCTTATGTTCCAGTTTGTGGCCATTTCCTCTTGTCCTGTCACTGGGCACCACAGACTGGCTCCATCCCCCTGACACCCATCCTTGAAGTATTTATAGGTGCTGATCAGATTCCCCCTCAGCCTTCTCTTCTCCAGATTAAAAAGCCCCAAGTCCCTCAGCCTTTCCTCATAAGAGAGATGCTCCAGGCCTCTCAGCATCTTTGTGGTCCTCTGCTGTACTCCCTCCAGCAGTTCCCTGTCCTTCTNCAGACTGGCTCCATCCCCCTGACACCCATCCTTGAAGTATTTATAGGTGCTGATCAGATTCCCCCTCAGCCTTCTCTTCTCCAGATTAAAAAGCCCCAAGTCCCTCAGCCTTTCCTCATAAGAGAGATGCTCCAGGCCTCTCAGCATCTTTGTGGTCCTCTGCTGTACTCCCTCCAGCAGTTCCCTGTCCTTCTTGAACTGGGGAGCCCAGAACTGGACCCAGTGCTCCAGATGGGGCCTCCCCAGGGCAGAGCAGAGAGGGAGGATGACCTCCCTCCTCCTGCTGGCCACACTCTTCCTGATGCACGTCAGGATGCCATTGGCCTTCCTGGCCACCAGGGCACATTTCTGCCTCGTGGGAATCCTCTTGTCCACCAGGACTCCCAGGCCTTTTTCCTCAGAGCTGCTCTCCAGCAGCTCAGCTCCCAGCCTGTACTGGTGCATCTCCAAAGCTTTATTTCCAACCCAGAGGCATGTTTTAGTTCTGCTGCATCCCTCTTCTGTGCAAATCTAACGGATAGCTGTTAACTTCCTATACCACACAACCATAACAAGATCTATGACAGTTTGCATGCTGTGAGGGCACTTTCGATAAGTCTGACTTGAATTTCACAGGGTCAGCCAAGAGACTTTTAGGCTTCGCAGCCCAACGGAACCGTTACCTTTGACAGCCTGCTGAATGTAGGCTGTCGTCCCGTCACTAAGGGTCACTGCTTGCAAGCCCAAGCTCTCCATCCTGCCCCGATGTCCGCTCCTCAGACATGAATTGCACTTTTCTCAGCGCGCTCACAGAGAGCACCGGGACGCAGAGCAAGAGGTTTGTGGAACAGCGAGTTGTCTTCTATGTTGCAAGCCTTAAATAAAAAGAACAATTCCAATTTTGTTGTTTTTTTTTTTCCCCTAACATACGTATACTCACTTTTGCACATTAAGAAAGGCTTGAACTATTTGGGAGATGGTGGATTAAACTGGACAAAAGATGCACCCTTCCCATACCAAAGGCAGGCAGGGCTAACCTCTATCACGGACAAATGTAAGATACGAGTTTATCAAGCCGGCAAACTGACAGACGTTTTTGAGAGATAGTGTAAATATCGCATTCAAGCCCTTCCTATCCTCCAAACGATCTGCAGGAAAGGTTTCCAAGCACTTTGAAGTCTGAACCTACAGGCTGAGGCTGTCCTGTGCTGGAAAAGGCAGCAGTGGGATGATGAGCTTTGTCCCTGGAAGCACCCTCATCTCCTCCTCCCTTTCCTTTCCCGTTCCCAGCCTTCTGAGGGCTATAAGCAGATGTGCTAAAACATCCACACCCCCGCAAGACCATTTTGCTAAAGAGGCAGCCGGCTGATAGATTATCTTTAAAAGCTGCAGTGGATTCTACGTGAGCAATCTCTGAGATAACCTAATATTTTATCATTTCGATTTCCAGGAACAAGTCTGACCGCTCTGTCTGTCACTGCAGCACCCAGGGGTGCTCTGTGCCAGGCTTGGTGCCCTCTAACCCAAGTGCTCCCTTGACAGACAACAGCTCCTCTCCAGCTGCAGCAGACTCTGCCTGCTTTTAGGGTAATACCTCCGAGGAGTCATTGCAGCTCGTTTCCCAGCAAAGGCTCTGTCCCAGCGGCGGCTCTGGGGCACCGCTGGGGAATGGAAAACCCCTTTGGGCTGCTAAGGCTGCCATGCAAACCCATGCCAGGGCTGCTGGAGGGACCGAGAAGGGATGGGGCAGATGGTGCCTGAGGAAAGCCAGGTGTAGGCAGCGGCGAGAAGCCACCCAGGGGCTGACAGGGCCCGTGGCTCCCACCTCAGGGCGGGCTGGGCACAGGGCTGGGCACAGGACAGGGCACAGGAGAGGGCACAGGGCTGGGCACAGGGCAGGGCACAGGACAGGGCACAGGGCTGGGCA
>VZRU01008237.1:10582-22686 GCA_013398155.1 Pedionomus torquatus
CCCCCCCTGGATGCAGCCCTGAGGGATGTGCTCTGGGGCACCCTGCTGTAGCAGGGGAGTGGGACGGGATGATCTCTAGAGGTCCCCTCTGACTCTGACAATTTCCTGATTCCATGATAGAGCCTTAGTGGGAATTTTAAGCTGGGAGTGGCTGTTTTAGGTTGAGTGTAACCTGCAACTGGGTTTTTCCTTTGTTTATCAAAGTAAGTTTAAGACAAGCTGTGCCAGACTTTTGGTAGGGTTCCATACAGAAACGGTGACCCACACTGGTGAGGATTGTTCTTACCCAGCATACTGGGGTGGGTTATGGACCAGGGACTGGCACTGGAGACCACGGCACCAGCTGCGCAGGAGGTTATTCAGGGTGGCTTTTGTCACATATACCAGTATCCCAGAAGGAAAAGGCTTCGACCATCTCATAGAATCATAATTGTGCTGGTTGGAAAAGACCTTTCAGATCATTGAATCCAGCCACCAACCCAACACTGACAAAACCCACCATTAATCCATGTCCCTCAGCACCATATCTGCTCAGATTTTAAATTTCTCCAGGGATGGTGACTCCGCCACTGCCCTGGGCAGCCNTGCTGGCTCACGTTCAGCCAGTGTCCACCAACACCTCCGGGTCCTTTTCCCCCAGGCAGCTCCAGCCACTCTGCCCCCAGCCTGGAGCATCCATGGGGTTGGTGTGACCCAAGTGCAGGACCCAGCACTTGTCCTTGTTGCACGTCACACTACTGGCCTCAGCCCATCCATCCAGCCTGTCCAGATCCTTCGTGAGTCCCTGAAATCCCTTTGAGAGGATGCGTGTGTCTCAGGACCCTCTGTCCCCGGGGAAGCAGGGAAAGCAAAAAACTCAATCCAGTAGGGAATTTCCTGAGCAGATCCTGTTCTGTGGTACGTGATTATGGTGCTGTAAAAATACAACCAATATAAAGCTTCCTGGTGAAGGTTCCTGTGGTCTTGCTTGATCTGTCTCTACAAGTGGCTTTCGAACTGGCCGTGGGTGTAACAGGGCCTGGGGTCCCTGCTGAAGGACAAGCAATGGAGCCACGTTTGCTCCTTGTTTTCTTTTGTCCTCGGGAGAAACCGGGAGTTCTCCAGTTTTGCCGTTTCAAACTCCTGCTATAGCAGTGATTAATGATGTTTTCTGCTTTCTTTGTACCTTAGCAGTCAGCTTCCACTTTTTCCCCATAGGAAACTAACGGCAGAATCTGGGCATTTTAAAAATCTCACGCTCTTTTGTTTTCCCACGCGTTTCCTGTTCACTCGTGGTGTCACGTACCCGACGGTAGACGTGGATCAGCGTGTGTCAGCCGTCCTGACACACAAGCTGGAGAGAAGTTCATGCTCCTGGAGAACTTGGCACATTGGCAGACGTCTGCTTCGGGCGCTGGACGTCAGCCTGGAAACGAGCCCTGTTGTGTAGTCAGCCGGGGGTTTAATTATGAGGCTTCGTCGTGGAGTGGAGCAGGCAGGCGATAGAACCCCTTGTGGCTTTTCTGTAAACAAATCTTTAATTCATGGATTTGGGGGTGTTAGAGAATTTGCAGAAAAAATACTGAGGTCCTTTGCTTTAGTCTTCATAATAGTGCTGAGAAGAGCATGGAGGGGTGTAGGCAGGGATCAGTCCTCTCCTGTTCTGCGACTGTTAGAAACCCAGTGTGGTGTTGGTGCACAGGGCACCTGCTGGCGCTTTCCATTCCCGTTTGAATTCCTAAAGTTGAAGGAGTCTGTTCAAATGATGGCAGGTGTGTGTTGGTGATGGTTTAATTCACATCAGGGATGTGCTTTCGACGCAAATCCTCCGGTTCTTCCCCACTTTGAAAGCACCGGGAAGCAGAGAAACCTGGTTTCTTTCAGATTAATATTAATTTAGAGAGCACCTTCCAGGAGCACGCCGAAGGTATGGCGCCTGGGGAGGGGTGCCTGACTCCTGGGGTGAGACCAGGACTAGTCTCTTTTGAAACCCACCCAACATCCACTGTGTCGTCACCGGGCTCTCAATATTGCAAACTGTCCCACCACCATGGAATCACAGAGTTACCCGGTTTGGAAGGGACCTTTCCACTCATCAAGTCCAATCACCAACCCAACCCTGATAAAACCCATCACTAAACCATAGCTGTATTGCTGCCACTCCTCTCTTGAGCCAAGCAATTTGGGAAATCATTTTGATCTGCTGAACAGCTGGTTGTTACAGGTGGGCAAGAGAGTCCCTACGGCAAGGATGGGCAGCGATTCCAGCCATACCAGAGCAACTCAGAATGCAAAGTGATTCACTGTGTCACCAGAGATGTGACATTATCGTCATCGGCTACAGGTTACATCGAATTAACTCGGTGCTAATTCTGCTGCAGATAAACACAGCCCCCTGTTATGTGAGGTTTGATGGTTTGATCAGGTCTCATGTTGCCATGAGCGAATCTCATCTTGGGTCCTGGGGCTTTTCCTTGATGATGGTGGGTCAGGACTGTCTGAAAAAGGAGGTTTCTTTCTGCCCTCTTGTCCACCATCTCTTCATAGCTTCTGGGTGCTTTGCAGAAGTAATTTCTTCTACCCAAGCATGGTCTTTATGGTGTTCTCCACAGCCACCCAACTCTCACTTCACTTTTCCCTTTCCCTTGTTGTGATCTTCAGAGCTGCCTTGGCCTAGATTGTCATCAAAAGTTGAGTTAGAGGCAAGTATGATGTTGTTACTGGTCAGTTTTCAGGGTGCTTGTCTGGGTGGAGTGGATAAGGAAACCCTTCCTGCTGATCCCGTAGAGCACGTGTCATTTCTGGTGTGTTCCAGAAACGTTAAGGACGTGGTACTCGCTCGGCTTCAGCTCTTTCACATCCACTCCTCTTGCACTACACAGATTGCTCCTGTCGGGAGATCCTGTGCGGTGCTGGAAAGAACTGATGGGTAATCCTAGAATCACAGAATGGTTTGAGTTGGAAGGGACCTCGAGTAAAGAAGTTGACTGCTGCTTAGAAGACCCACGCTCTGTAGAAATCTCAAGCCATTTCTTTTTGCAGAGCAGTAGAGATGTGGACCTAAATGCGGGTTTAGTGAAGGCAGGTGCAAAACTGCTAATTTTAATTATAAAATTAAATTATAAACTAAATTCTACATCAGTGACTTTGTAAGTGGAGCTCAATTTCAATTAGAGCAAGTCCTTGATTAGTGGCAAGTTGCCCCCCATCCACCCCGCTCTTCCCCTTGATCTTGCAGTGATTATGAAGCTGGAGTGACTCAAGATACGCAGGGTTTAGGTTTCTGACTTACAAACAGGGAACCACATGGGTTACCCAGCTACTGGGAAGCTGGCGAGTAGGGACAGGAGACTGGTTCTGTCCCATCAGCAAATACATTTCTGTTCAAGTAGCTGCATGGTTTATCTTTAATACAACTGCAGTCGTATTAAAGAACCTGCAGTTCTTACCCAGCGCTGCTGAAATCCATCTAGAATTAAATTGGCCTTTAAGAAAACGCTTCGTGTTTTCCCTGAATCGTAATAGTTTATGGATCCATGAAGTTGGCTTTGGTCTGTTCAACATGTTGCTTACATGTTTTTAAAGAATTTTTCCCTTTCTCTTTTCATATTCGTCATCGTTTCTTCTCTTTGACCAGATTGAACTAGTTAGAAGGGACTACGTGGCTAACGGTGGCTGGGAGACCTTCCTGTCCTATGAAGACCCAGAGCAGGATATTCTCGTTGGTCTTCTACGGCTGCGGAAGTGTTCAGAGGAGTCGTTCCGGCCCGAGCTGAAAGAAGGCGTTTCCATTGTCCGGGAATTGCACGTTTACGGGAGCGTGGTCCCCGTCAGCAGTCGAGATCCTTCAAAGTTTCAGCACCAGGTACCTGGAGCCATCTTTATTTTTTTGTCTGTGCCTCTTCCGTGCACCCTCCTTCCTCTCCTCCCGGGATAATCGGAGAAGTATTTTATTTAATATCTGGGATTCATTCAGTTGCTTGGATTATAGTCCACTGCAATAGGGACAGAATGGAATTTAAGCTCCTTCTTGCCCTTTGGCTGCCGAAATCATGCTCCTTCTGAGTTTCGGCTGATGCGATTGTGTTTAGGCAATTGCAACTGCTCTCAGATGAAGAACAACAAAGCATGCCTGAGCGGGTGGAGGGAGGTCATCCTCCTCCTCGGCTTGGCCCTCGGGAGGCCCCAGCTGGAGCACTGGGACCACTTCTGGGCTCCCCTGTTCAAGAAGGACAGGGAACTGCTGGAGAGGGGACAGCAGAGGAGCACCAAGATGATTAGCAGACCAGAACATCTCTCTGCTGAGGGAAGGTTGAGGACTTGGGTCTTTTTAGGCTGGAGAAGAGAAGGCTGAGGGGGGATCTGATCAACCCCTAGAAATACTTCAAGGGTGGGTGTCAGGAGGATGGGGCCAGGCTTTTCCCAGTGGTGCCCAGTGACAGGACAAGAGGGAACGGGCACAAACTGGAACAGAAGAAGTTCCATCTCAACATGAGGAGGGACTTCTTTGGGGTGAGGGTGGCAGAGCCCTGGCAGAGGCTGCCCAGAGAGGTGGTGGAGTCTCAGTCTCTGGAGACATTCAAACCCCACCTGGACACGTTCCTGTGGGACCTGCTCTGGGAGGACCTGCTCTGGCAGGGGTTGGAGGAGATGATCTCCAGAGGTCCCTTCCAACCCCACAGCATTCGGTGGTTCTGAGTGCTGTCAGCCTTGCCTTGTGCCTGTGCAGTCTGAGCTCTCGGGTGCTGGGGCTTGTTTGGCTTTCGAGTACTTCGCACCTTTGGTTCTGAAGTATCTTTCCTTTGATATCCTGTGGGGTGCATTAGAGTTCACTGAGCAAAAAACCAAAAGGAGATACATCCGTTGTGTCTTTTTATTTCCTTCTCAAACTGATCGTGTTCATTACATGAACGTCGCTTTGGAAATCTGCAGTAATTACCATGGGGAAGGTGAGGTTTTATTTGGTACTGCCTGCTTCTCTTTCAAAGGAACATTTGTGGAATGCTTTCTTCCTACCAAACCAGCAGAAACCCAACTTGGGCTGAGACCTTTGTGTCAGTTTAAGCGGCGGGGTGACTCTTGAGTCAAACCTCTTAGCTGCGTCTGACTGTTTTTTTGCTTCGCATACACATTTTGAGGCCGTTTCAGATATATCTTAAAGCAGGTGAGATTAGAGCAGAAAGCTGGGTTTCTAATCCCTTGCGGTGGCTCCTGTGAAAATCTCACCTTCTCCTGCTGCTGCCTGGGACATGCTGTGGCTTGTGATGAGCAAAAATACGTGAATTAAATTTTTGCCCCAGTAGGATTTGAACCTTTAGACTGAGCTTTTTTTTTAAAAAAAAAAAAAGCAATCAGTTTGTCCTCTTTGCCAGAAGTGCTCAGGGCTGATGGTTTAAATTAACTTCCTCCTATTTATTAATCTTTCCCCGAGTGTTTGCATTAGGATGCGGTTTTGCTACAGGCTGGGGATGTGTGACTGTAAGCAGCGGCTGGGGGAGAGAAAAACCAACAAAAAAGAGGGAAAAAAAAAAAAGAAGTGGTTGTTTCCTTTATAAAATAGTTAACACTTCAAAATTCAGGAGGGAAAAAGTAGTCATCCTAAGTATTTGGAGACAAAAATAATTAAAGAAAAGGAGAGAGAGGGGAAATCAATTGAAAGCAGCGACTACAACCATTAAAACAGGCTGCAAATTGAAATTTCATGGCAAGTGACGCACTCGCCTTCCGTCGGAGTAGTCAGTGTTCAAGAGGTTAATCAGAAAGCGTTCCTCTCAGTTGTGGGGGCAATTTCTGATTAGAAGGATGTTGTAGAACGAAGATTTTCTGTGTGTTATTTCGAAACGCCTGCGAGTGTTAAATGTTTTCTTAGAATTAAATCACATCTACTTCAGTGTCGCCGGAGCCCGATTCTGGACGTCTGGTCAGGGCAAGAGAGGAACAAAGAGCCGAGTGCAATTCCTGCATCCTGATGGCAGGAGTGAATGAGTCCAATCCATTATCCCCAGATATATAGGACAGTGAAGCTGTTAAATAGAGTGGAAAGGCTCTTCCCTTGTTTTGGAGCGTTATGTGATTCCAGTGGCTCTCCTGCTGGGCGAGATTTCCAACCGTAAATAGAAGCGTGGATCTGGTCCAGAATATGAAGGTGTTCTTCCACGAGACGTGGAGAGAGGTGATTGCTGCTCAGGGGTGGTTATCACAGCAGGGGTCAGGCTTTGAGAAAATCCATACCAGTTTATTGTCATTTAGACAATTATTCTGTCGCCTGATGACCCTTCCCCTCCTGGAAAAGCAAATCGGGGAAGGCGAGGAAACACAAGGGTTGAAACACAAATAGATTTATTAGGATAAGACTAAATAATTAACAATAATATGAAAGAACCAGTATTAGTATTGATACTAATAGCAGATATACAAGAATTATCCTCAGCCCGTTCCATCAGCAGGAAGCTGGGCGCTCCCAGCTGGGACAATGAATGTGGGACACTGCTTTGGGAGGAGGGAAGGGCTCAGGGATCCGGCACCAGGACAAGGAGTTCCCTGGATTGTCGCCATCAAGGGAGAGCGAGCTACTCAGCAAACTTTCTAATTTATATTCATAGAATTATAGAATGGTTAGAGTTGGAGGGGACCTCAAATATCATCCAGTTCCAACCCCCCTGCCCTGGGCAGGGACACCTCCCAATACACCAGGTTGCTCCAAGCCCCATCCAGCCTGGCCTTGAACCCCTCCAGGGATGGGGCAGCCACAGCTTCTTGGGGCAACCTGGGCCAGTGCCTCACCACCCTCACAGTAAAGAATGTCTTCCTAATATCCAATCTAAATCTCCCCTCTTCCAGTTTAAAACCATTCTCCCTTGTCCTATCACTCCACTCCCTGACCAAGAGTCCCTCTCCAGCTCTCCTGGAGCTCCCTTCAGATCCTGGAAGGCTGCTCTAAGGTCTCCCTGGAGCCTTCTCTTCTCCAGGCTGAACAGCCCCAGCTCTCTCAGAGCATATTGAATGTAACATTCACAGTAGGAAATAATCCTGTTGGCCACCCTGGGTCAAACACCCAGGCCTTACTCCTCCTTGTCCCTGCACTGAGCAAGGCTTGAAAACACTGAGACTTTCAATCCCACATCCCATAGCTGGCTATAAAGTCGATATTTTCCCAAATTCACACACTAGAGTCTTCCAAAAGGGCGGTTTTCCCCCAGCATTAGAAGAGATATTAGTCCCGTGTTGCTCAACCCTGGACAGCAGGGTAGAATTTTTCAGGAATTACGGGATTCGTACCAAGTTGACTGAACATCAGTGGATTCAGCTTCGTTCTGTTCCCGCCGTGGAGGAGCAGTCAGGCACTGGAACTGCCAGGGAATCGTTTCATGATTGAAAAAAAGCCCTGAGAGTACTCCACGGTAAAGCTTAGTGCTAGTACACCTCAAGCCCTCTCCTGCAATAAGGTTTCGATCATTCCTGTGCCAAAAATACGAGCCTTTTGAAACTGTACAAATGCTTAGATTCTGACCTTGCTTGTGCTTTCTATTTTTACAGAACTTACCTTTTCTTCCTGTTATTTCTCCCCTTGTAGGGATTTGGTATGTTACTAATGGAGGAGGCGGAAAGAATAGCCAAGGAGGAGCATGGGTCATGGAAAATTGCTGTCATTTCAGGTACCTTTGCTTTATCCCCCCCTTTTTTATTTCCCAGTATGTATCTTAATCTGAAAATAAACCCACTGCGGCCAACGCCACTGCTGTGAATTCTCATCGTATTAGGTAGAAAATGAGCATCAAGCAGATGCTTCATCCTAATGGAGTCAAATTCCATCGCGAGCTTTGTCCAGGTAATAACGATTCTTGTAAGCAACGCACCAGAGGCGGCACCGCGGGCAGCCGTCCTGCGCTCGGTGACGAAGCAGCCAGACCATGGGGGTCTTCCTCCTCCAAACGCCGCTATTTCCGACCTCACAGGTTGTTACGAGGATAGAAAATTGCCGGCCTCGCATTTTCGAGTCTTTCTGCAAGTGCTGTCGTTAGGGCGCACAGATGTGCTCTTAGGAGACATTAAGCGTCATCAGGAAGGAGGGAGCGATGCCACAAAGAGCTGCAGCCCTTACTCCTCTCTCATTTTCAAGGCATTGTGTCTGAGGGCGGCGTCAGCTCATCGCGTGCCTGTGAAATCAAGGTCGGGGCTACCTTAATTTGTCTTCTATTAACGTAGAAAGCTTTTAGGGGTGTCTAGGTTTTATAACTGGGGAAGCTGGCGAGCTGTGTGAGAGGAGAGACTCTTGTTGGCGTAAGACGAATGGATGTGGGGGGCTTAAAATACAATAGCTGCGCTGTGGACTCTTGTAAAAATAATAATAATCTCCTGCCACCCCAACAGAGAAACCCCAAAAGCAGAAAAAAAACCCAATTTTGATCCCAGCTGCTGAGTGCAGAGGAGCCTCGGGGTGTGTTTCCGTCCCTGGGCGTTGAAAAGCCAAAGTGCGTCGTCTTGACAAGGACTTGTGAGAAGGCAGTAGCCAGATGCTTAAAGATCATAGGATCATAGAATAGAGTTGGAAGGGACCTTCAAGATCATCCAGTTCCAACTCCCCTGCCCTGGGCAGGGACACCTCCCACCAGAACAGGTGGCTCCAAGCCCCATCCAGCCTGGCCTTGAACCCCTCCAGGGATGGGGCAGCCACAGCTTCTCTGGGCAACCTCTTCCAGTGCCTCACCACCCTCACAGCAAAGAAGTTCTTCCTAATATCTAATCTAAATCTCCCCTCTTCCAGTTTAAAACCATTCCCCCTTGTCCTGTCACTCCACTCCCTGACCAAGAGTCCCTCTCCAGCTCTCCTGGAGCTCCCTTCAGATCCTGGAAGGCTGCTCTAAGGTCTCCCCAGAGCCTTCTCTTCTCCAGGCTGAACAGCCCCGGCTCTCTCAGGGTGTCCTCAAAGTAAACGTGCTCCAGCCCTCTGACCACCCTCATGGCCCTCTGCTGGACCTTGTTCCACCAGGTCCATGTCCTTTCTGTGTTGAGGACTCCAGAGCTGGACACAGGACTCCAGGTGGGGTCTCAGGAGCGCAGAGCAGAGGGGCAGAATCCCCTCCCTGTCCCTGCTGGTCACGCTGCTTTTGCTGCAGCCCAGGCTGGGGTTGGCTTTCCGGGCTGCCAGCGCACACTGCCGGCTCATGGTGAGCTTCTCATCCAGGAGCACTCCCAAGTCCTCCTCCTCAGGGCTGCTCTCCAGCCGTTCTCTGCCTAAATAATATAAAGATAACTCTATATTCTCCAAATTCCCTATTTCTTGTTTCCGTAGGGGATATCCCAGTCCTGCGGGGGTGTCATTTTGAACTGGGAGTTTCATCAATGGCTTGAAAGGAGGGAGGCGAAAGGGGAGGTGGTTTCTCTGGGTTTTGCTGGTACCGTCTTGGCTTGGGGTGCGTGGAGGGAGGAGGTGGTGGTTCCTCTGTGCTAGGGAACGCTTCTGTCGATGAGAACAGAAAACGCACAGCAATTACTAAAAAACGCTTTGCAAAAGCATTGGGGTGGTTAATTTGAGATATATTTTTAGCAAACTGATGTGAAGAATACAATCTTCTCAAAAAGTCTTGTTTTGCCGCATATGGAGTTTGCGGCATCTTCCTGAGACCTTGTCTGTGATTTTTATATCCCTCCCCCCCGGAGTGTAAAGTACAACATGGTACAATTTGTCTGTGAATACAGAATCCTCCAGCATCTGCAAAGACCACAAGTTTTCCAGCTGTTTCCTTGGAGATGTTACCACTTGAATTGCAGTTCTCCTCTAGGATTTATCTGAAATAAAAATGCAGCCAGAAGTTCTTTCTCCGTTGGAAGGTGAACTTGGTTTTGCTAATTTTGGTTTCCAAATAGATGATTTATTATTTTTATTAAAAAAAAAAAAAAAAATCTGGGAACCCACTGCAAGGTTGGGTCTCCAGCATATTGTGAAATTTTGATGGCTTTTTCTAGAGAGAGGCGTGTAAAGGAGACATGCTTTGGGGATGTCTCTCACAGGGCTCTATGGCATTAGCACCGCGTGGTTTTATTAATGCTTTGGGGCAGTGTTTTCTTTAACAGGGTTCTTTCTTTCTTCAACAGTATTTTCCAGTCTCACACTTCATGGCTACATCAGTATTAGTCGAATAAATAGGGTCAGATCATCCAAACTGGTTCTTCAGGGGGCGGTCCCTGGTCCACGCTGGCGCCTGCACCCTGCGCAGTACCAGGGTGGATGGTTGAATTCCTGTCCTCTAATAGATTTTGAGGGAAGTGATATCTGAGTAGCAACTTCTCTCTCTGATTTCTTCTGAAAGAAACCCATGTATTTGTACGTGTATACACCTAGAAATACTTCAAGGGTGGGTGTCAGGAGGATGGGGCCAGGCTTTTCCCAGTGGTGCCCAGGGACAGGACAAGAGGGAACGGGCACAAACTGGAACAGAAGTTCCATCTCAACATGAGGAGGGACTTCTTTGGGGTGAGGGTGGCAGAGCCCTGGCAGAGGCTGCCCAGAGAGATGGTGGAGTCTCCTTCTCTGGAGACATTCAAACCCCACCTGGACACCTTCCTGTGGGACCTGCTTTGGCAGGGGGTTGGAGGAGATGATCTCCAGATGTCCCTTCCAACCCCATATCATTCTGGGATTTTAAGAAAGGACATCATGAAGAGTTTTCATGACTGGCTAAAGGTTAGGGCTCATCTCTGAGATCAGTTCCAGTTCAGCTGTGGTTAGAAATTAGCAGTAGTGATTGTGGCCGGGGGTTGGAGTATGATGATTGTTAAAGGTCTCTTCCAACCCAACCCATTCAAGGACTGTGTCAAGGATCTCTGGCTGTTCCCTACCCTGCCCTTGGGTCGGGGGGTTTCGTACTGATTATTTTAGGACAGCCCATTTCCTAGGGACCCCAAACTGGGTGTCCACCGGTATCCTGCTGAGTGGGACTTTGCACTGGCGATCACCGAAGATATTTCTCTCCCCAGATATCCATCTCTACCTCATGCAGGTGACCTTTGGGGGATGAATCTGGGGAGCTGGATAACGTGGGGGGAGGGTCCAGGAGCCTCTGGTCAATTATTTGCTACAGCCTTGGATTGAAGTGCAGCTTGAAGATGGTTTGGAAATGTCTTTAATGCGAGCCAGATTAAGGTAAATTGAGATAAAAGTATGTATGGCCAACATCCAAACCAGGCAATACTGTTACAAGTGGTTATGAAAAACAGGAAAGAAAGGGAAAAAAAGCACCCTATGACTAATGTGCTTTTAGTGAGGTTACATTAGAAACGCCTCTCTCCTGTCCAGCTGATTTGCTGCCCATCCTGATCAAGGTAGTATTCAGCATTTCCTGACATCTCAGGCTGTGTCCATTAGAGCCTCCTTCATTAGACTCCTCTTTTCCTCCATGACAGAGCACGTTACCTGCCAGAGCCAATGGTGGGTTGGTTTTTTTTTGTCCAGGCATAATCTTTTCCCCCTCTCCTTGCTTCCTTCCCAGGTATAACCTAGTCGATACTCTTAATTAAACATCCTTCCAGTTGCCTGCGAAGGCAGATGTCCCCTGCTTTGGGTCAGGCGTCGGGTCTTCTGCCTGCCCGGTCCTCGCTCCCAGGAGGGCGAAAGCTCCTTCCCCCTCAGTGGTGAGTCAGTGGCACATTTCGGTGGGAAGCATTCGCATTTTGATGTTCTCCATCAGGCAGTACTGTAAAAACCACTCGATACAAACATGTAAATGGGAAACAAGTGAGTAATTCATGATTGCCTCCTGATTAAGATCAGTAGGACCGTCACAATCAGGTTGGGGTGACTGATCCCAACATCTTTCTCCTAAGCCTGCTGCCAGCAGCCTGGAATCCACACTGGCAGGGCTCTGAATAGAAATTAAACCCATATCAACTGTCTTCTGTGGTCTCCACCAGAGATGAAATGGTTCCTTATGGTGGGTGACTCATCCCCCGGTCTGTTGGTGCTGCTCGAGCTCCCTGGCTTCTGTGTTTAAGGAAACTCTGCTGATTTCGCCTTTTGCAGTTCAGGAGAAAACGGCAGGTTCAGAACTTTCTAAAAGGAAACCCAAGGCGTCGTGTCAGCGTTGAATTCTCCCGCGGTGAAGAACATTGAGGGCAGAGAAACCCAG
>VZRU01008237.1:29668-40447 GCA_013398155.1 Pedionomus torquatus
TTTTTCTCCCCCAGACCGGGTTTCTATTTGTGTTCTGTCAAGTAGAAAATTAACATGGACGCGGGCCAGGGATGTTTCACGCCCGAGTGCGCCGGGGCTGAAGGTGGCGGTGGGAAGGCAGGCTGGATTTCTGAATGGTAGGCGTGGAGGGAGCCGGGTGATGCGGAGCGCCGCCGGCCCGCTTCATTAGCCAGGTCGTCAGAGAAGGCGAGGAGCCGGCGAGGAGCCCGAGAAAAATGGCCCCATGGCCTTCAGGGTCCTCATTTAACTGCCCATCTCCCCCTGCTTTGTGTCCTGGTTTGAGGTAAAATGAACCAATTTTCTGTTTTACAGTTACTTTCTTAGCTGGGCCTCTTCTAACTAACTAAACTCTGAACTTACGAGCACATTGTTCAGAGCTGTTTCATCTTNCTCTCCTTCTCCGATGGCCGACGTCCAAGGAGGACCCTGCCTGTTCCTCTGCCTTTGATCCTGATCCGAGCGTTCCTGACTCCAGAGCTGGAATCCAGCTCCTGTCCATCACCCAGTCCAGTTTGGGACTTTTCCTGAAGCTGCTGGGGACGTGGTCGTCATCCTGAGTGCTTGATACATTTTTGTATATACTGTATACTCCCTTTTTCCTAAATTTCCTTTTTATTATATTATTATTTTCATTAAAGTAGTTTAGTTTTTTCTAAACTCTTGAATCTTTTTAATTCCTTCCTCTCCTCTCTCACCCAAAGGGGGGAGGGGGGGGACATCTGTCAATCAGGTTTTGGTAAATTTGGCTGAAACCACGACACTTTGTTAGAAGGAAGGCGAACAGTGGCTGTGCAGGTGAAGGGTGTTGTCTGTAAAATTTGGAAGCGAGAAGAGAGCTGGTGTTAACTGACATTGACCGTATTCATTCGTTATTTGCCACGCCGGAGCCTCCTCAGGGCCTCCTTGCACTGCTGCGATGCGAACGTGATTGATGGTGGAGAGACCCTCTCCACTCGCTGCTTGGTCCAGGGGGACACACAGGCCTGGAGGAGCCCCACCAGCAACTTGCAAGAGGGAGGATAAAGCAAATGGATCCCAAACCAAGAAGAGATCTTCAAGGATTTTCCCCTTCCTGGTCATTCTCACTTCTTGCTAATCAGTAGCATTAATTATGAGTGGTTTGGTGTTTTTTATTAAAAATACCTGTGGTAATAACCTTCAGCTGGAGCCACCTGAACTGCTGCCTGGCGCTTCCAGGAACGCATCACAGGGATTCCTCCAAGGTCTTCGGGGTCCTCAGCTCTTCTCTCACTGCTCTAACATCTGACGCAGGGATCTGCACCATGAAACAGCAGATCTGCAGCAGCCTGTAAGATGTTCTTTGGGACAGAGACATCGTATTTATAACCCTAATGGTCTCTTCCTTGTTCTGATGAACAGGAGGGGATGTTTAGAAGAAGAGGCTGGGGTTTGCCCCCTGCCTTCCTGCACGGGGCAGGATTTGTAATTCAAATTCCTGAAGTTGCGGGTCGTGTTTTTATGCCGAGGGTGGTGAGACCCTGGCCCAGGTTGCCCAGAGAGGTGGGGGATGCCCCATCCCTGGAGACATCCCAGGCCAGGTTGGACGGAGTTTGGAGCAACCTGGTCTGGTTGGAGATGTCCCTGCCCATGGCAGGGGGTTGGACTAAATGGCCTTTGAAGGTCCCTTCCCACCCAAACCACCCTGTGATTCTCTGATGAAGCAGGTGAAGGGGACGCTGCTGATCTAATGATGACAGGCTCTCAAGATCGCCGAGTTTTTTCTTCATTGGCCTTTAAAATCTCGTAGCCCATAGGAAAGGAGATCGATGGAATGCCTCACATGCTGGGTGAGTCATCGTCCTGAATCCCCAACCTCTCAGTAATTCCGTACCAGCTGGGTTGGATGTTTCAGCCACCGTCGCTGGAAGAAGCTTCAAGACATTTCGCAGCCCGTAGATCTCAAACCGCACCAGCGCCTCGCTTGACAAATTCGGGCTTGAGCTGCAGACGCATTTCGCGGTCCCTGTCTCTCTCAATGCCCGGTGGCCACACTGATGGCGGCGCTTTGTTGAAGTGTAAGAGAAGTTACGGTGTTTAGCTCTTAAATATTTAATTTTGCTTTGTTTGGAGTCAGAGGATCTGTCAGCTCTGGCTTCGTCTGGCGCAGTTGTCCTGGCGTGATGGTTTTCTCTCTCCTGAGAGGGGATGCTTCCTCTGCAGCTGGGTTTGGGCAGGCCTGCCTGGTCATTAATGAAGTATCGCTCCTCTAATAAAGAGATCAATGAGATGTAATCACACCATCTGGAAGCTCTAGGATGGGTATTACCTGCAGATTTGCCCATTAAAAATCAGTTCTAGCTGGGGCTAGAGAGACACCCCAAAAGTGCAACGCTGGGACATCATGTTCGTTTAATTGGTGGGGCTTTGTTTTTTTAAAGGCAGACTCAGTTTTGAGATTTGGCCTTAAGAACAGATCTGAAAACCCGTGCTTGATTCTTGCTTGGGTCCCCTTCTCTGGAGACCTTCAGGCCCCGCCTGGGTGCAGTCCTGAGTGATGATGTGCTCTGGGCAACCCTGCTTTGGCTGGGGAGTTGGACGGGACGATCTCTAGAGGTCCCTTCTCTGACAGTTCCCTGATTCCGTGATCCCTTTGTCAAGATGATAAAGCTGTGGTTTTCCATATTAGCTCAGCACCTTCCCCGGACACAGCTTCTGCAGCGTGAAAGGACAGGAGGAAATATGCCATATCTGCTGTGTTTCCATCAAACTTCATATGCAGTTCACTAAGTTGTTCTATAATCCTTTATAACCACCATGTAAGTGTTTATATAAGTCATATGTATATATGTAACACTTTATAAGGCACTATAATTCCTTTCCAGAGCAGGGCTGGTGGGTCTGTACCCCTCAAAAGTGCTCAGGTGCTGAGGTGTCACTCCGGAAAATCCCTGTTAAATTATGTTTGGTGCTTTGGTTCCCGACAAACCTACCCCGGGAAATCAGGAGAACCGGCCTCTGAAGCCGGTGTCCCCGAACATCCCTCTTTCACCTTGAAATTGCCGGTGAGTCAGTGTCGCTGCTCCGTTCCAGGAGGATTCGTTGCAGCTCGTTGTGACCTTTAGAGTTGAGGTGGTTCCTCTGCAGTGACTGCGGAGGGTCCCTCTGCAGCTGGGGACAGGGGGACAACAGGCTGAGCTGGGACCACACGTGGGGACCTCGTTAGCTAAATCAGAGACCTCCGTTTGAGAGAACTGCAGGTGAATGAGGGGGTGCTGCCTTTCGTGTGGGAGCTGCAAGAGAGGGAGAGGTTCTCAGATTGGCCAGATCCTAGGCTGTGCCAAGCCATTCTAGATTTAAATGGAGCTAAATCACTGAATCCTAGAATGGTTAGAGTTGGAAAGGACCTTAAAGATCATCGCATTCCAAGCCCCCTGCCCTGGGCAGGGACACCTCCCACCACACCAGGTTGCTCCAAGCCCCGTCCAGCCTGGCCTTGAACCCCTCCAGGGATGGGATGTTCTAAATCAAATCAGATCTGTGGTGGATAAAGAGTAAAGGTCTCTTTCTCTGTTTATGTAGCATGATTTCACCCTTCATTTTTATTTATCAAGACCAAGAGCTGACCACAAGTCGGAGGAAGGATCAGCTCTGTCAGAAAGGGACAACATCTCTGTGCGTTTGCATCAAATCCAGAGTGGATTTAAACAGAGCAGGGATTGGATTTGGGGAGAGGAGAGGAGGAGGATGCTAGGGATATTCAGGGCTTTCTGCTCCTGGGTCACGGCTCCAAAATTAATCCAGTCTGGAATCTGAAAGGCCATCGGCGCTTTGCAGCGGCGCAGTGAGCTGGGGAGGTGATGAAGGGAGAGCCGGGCTTCAGAACTCTGCTGGGCTGTGTTTTTCCTTATCGCAGACTTGCTTTGTGATTTCAGACAAATTACCCGCCTGCCTGGGATCTCGGCTCTTCTTCTGGGACGTGGCGATGACAGCACCTCCCCTGCTTGACAGAGGGGCTGTGAAAATAGTCATTTGAAAATCTCGGGGAAACGACGCGGGCGGGAGGAGAGCAGGACTTGGATTTGATGGTGGGGGCGGGATGGGGCGAAAGAGAGGTTTTCAGGTGTGGGTTTCTCTCCCAGGTCCAACAACCAGCACCACCCATGCTAAACCCAGGTCGGGGGCTTTGATTCTGCTGTAGTCGCTGAGCCCTCGCTAGAAAAAGGATTATGAAATGCTTCACACGCGGTGATGTTGGTAGTTGGGTAAGGACATAAAGATGCGCCTAAATCACGACTCTTAACGGTGACACTAATTAGCTCTTTGTGGTTGCTGCAGCAGCAGGGGGGGTGAAACAGGGAACTCGCCCACTCCCTGGATTTCGTCCATCCAGAGACTGTTGAATCAATGGGCCCTTGTGGCCAAGAAGGCCAATGGCATCCTGGGGGCATCCAGAAGAGCGTGGCCAGCAGGTGGAGGGAGGTCATCCTGCCCCTCTGCTCTGCCCTGGGGAGGCACCATCTGGAGCACTGGGACCAGTTCTGGGCTCCCCAGTTCCAGAGAGACAGGGAACTGCTGGAGAGGGGACAGCAGAGGAACACAGAGATGATGAAGGGCCTGGAGCATCTCTCTTAGGAGGAGAGGCTGAGGGACTTGGGGGTTTTTAGTCTGGAGAAGGTTCAGAGGGGAGATCTGATCAACACCTAGAAACACTTCAAGGGTGGGTGTCAGGAGGATGGGGCCAGGCTTTTCTCAGTGGTGCCCAGGGACAGGACAAGAGGGAACGGGCACAAACTGGAACATAAGAAGTTCCATCTCAACATGAGGAGGAGCTTTTTGACTTCGAGGGTGTCAGAGCCCTGGCAGAGGCTGCCCAGAGAGGTGGTGGAGTCTCCTTCTCTGGAGACATTCCAACCCCACCTGGACACCTTCCTGTGGGACCTGCTCTGGGTAGGGCTTCTCTGGGTGGGGGTTGGAGGAGATGATCTCCAGAGGTCCCTTCCAGCCCCATAGCATTCTGAAACACACAGGGAGAGTCACCCTGAGGGGAAAATGCTTCAGACCCCAGCGCTGCCATCTGCTCGTGGGTGCAAAAAAAATACCAAAAAGAGTTTGCAGCACTCCCTTTTTTAAAGCAGGTTCAGTGAAATTAGAATATTTTCGATCATCTTTAAAAAATAAAATAGATAAAAGCTTGTATCCTTGTTTTCCATTCCTGTTGCCTGGCTTATGTTTTTTGACGACTGCCAAAGCATTAGCAGTTCACAGTAATTCTCAAAAGAATCTGTTGTTTTAAAAGAAAAATGAGCATGTTTGTGGTTCTTTTCTGGGCTAACTTGAAAACAGAGAGTCTGGTATTTGCAAGGTACTGGGTAACATTTCCAAAAGCCCCTACTTCTAATTTCTATGGATATTTGATCTCCCGATATCTTTAGGAACTTTTGAGAGATGAGTTTCAAATTACCTAATTTTAAAAAAAAATTAATAATTCAATTAAAAAAAAATAATCTTTGCCCCAGGGGTTAAGGATTGTTCCTTGCTTCCTTAAACTAATAACTTTTAACTTAACAACAGGTTTTCTCAGCAGCATTAGGGATGCTGGTTTTATTCCTTTTCCTGGGAGCTGATAAGGCGCTTTGGTTATCTCAAATCCTTTGCCTCGTCCCCATTGTTCCCCTTCTCTGCGGTGGGTTGGCAGTGACTCATCAAACAGCCTCGTGTTTTCCCTGAAGATAAAAATCCAGCGTTGGGAAAAGGGTGGATGCCAAAGCAAACTCATGGGAGGTGGTGGATGGATCCGCGCTGAATTCTTAACTCTGCGAAATGCGGATTTTCAGTCAGCGTCCATCGCACAATAGGCAAGAAAACGTTCTCTCCTCCTATTTTCCCACCACTCAGATGGGTTCTCAACCCGAGTTCTGACCCTTCCCCATCTCAGCAGGTCAACTTGAAGAGCAAGGGCTTGCTCCAGAGCCAGCTCATGGCCACTTGCCCGAGTGTCGGCTTTGCTTTGATGTCCCGCACAGAGCGTGAGCTTTGGGTAACAGTGGATGTGACGAGGCATGTATTTGACAGCTGGAGAAGCCCCTTCTTGGGCCTGGTGAAGGTCAAAGCAAGGAGTATGAAGAAAACCTAGAACTTCTCTTTTCGTGGCCTGAGGCTCCACCAGGAGAGGTATTTAAGAGGGTTGTGTCTGCTTGATTGCCACTGACATTGGGTTCCAAGACACAGAATGATGTGGGGTTGGAAGGGATCTCTGGAGATTATGTAGTCCAACCTCCTGCCAGAGCAGGATGCACAGGAACGTGTCCAGGCAGTGTTTGAAAGTCTCCAGAGACTGAGACTCCACCACCTCTCTGGGTACCCTCTGCCAGGGCTCTGACACCCTCAAAGTCAAGAAGTCCCTCCTCATGTTGAGATGGAACTTCTTCTGTTCCAGTTTGTGCCCGTTCCCTCTTGTCCTGTCCCTGGGCACCACTGAGAAAAGCCTGGCCCCATCCTCCTGACACCCACCCTTGAAGTATTTCTAGGTGTTGATCAGATCCCCCCTCAGCCTTCTCCAGACTAAGAAGACCCACATCCCTCAGCCTTTCTTTTTAAGAGAGCTGCTCCAGGCCCCTCATCATCTCTGTGTTCCTCTGCTGTGCCCTCTCCAGCAGTTCCTTCTCCTTCTTGAACTCGGGAACCCAGAACTGGACAAAGTCACCAAACCCTGAGCTTTGAGAAACTGTAAAGTGCTAAATGTGTGATCTCTGAATCCTCCTGATGCTTTGTCCTGGTCATGAGAGACACACATGGAAGCCAAGGAGATTCTCTCAGAGCTCTTGTTTTCTTTCTTGGCTTTTCTAGCTGGATTGAAAATGCAGATGTTTATGTTCTGTCCCGTGGCAGCAGCGGTTTCCAGGCCTCCTTCCCGGCTCTGTGCCGTCGCTGTGTTTTACTGGTTTGTGTGGAAGTCCTTTATGTCACCTTCTCTGTGCCTTCTTGAATCCACAAAAATGATATTCCAACCCTGGCAGAGCATCGCTGTGCTAGGAGCAACACTCGTGGTCATGGGGGTGAAATGTCCTTTCTGATCCCAAGAGAAGGAGCTGTGGCCATCTCAAATCCTCGTGGCTGGTGTGAAACTCACTGCTCATTCTGGGTGAAATCCATAGTGCTTTGGCGAGTCAGAGAATTGTCTAGGTTGGAAGGGACCTTTGAGATCATCTAGTCCGACCGTCAGCCTAACTCTGATGAAGAAACAACAACTCATCACTAAACCACGTCTCTCAGCACCGTGTCAACTCGGCTTTCAAATCCCTCCAGGGACGGTGCCTCAACCCCTTCCCTGGGCAGCCCATTCCAAGGCTTGGTGACCCTTCCAGGGTAAACATGTTTCCTGATACCCAATCTGAACCTCTCCTGGTGTGACTTGAGGCCATTTCCTCTGTGACTTGGGAGAAGAGACCAACCCCCCCAGCTACCCCCTCCTTTCAGGGAGCTGTAGAGAGAAAGAAGGTCTCCGCTCAGCCTCCTCTTCTCCAGGCTGAACACCCCCAGCTCCCTCACCCGCTCCTCGTGAGGCTTATTCTCCAGACCCCTCACCAGCTCCATTGCCCTTCTCTGGATCCATTCCAGCACCTCAATGTCGTTTTTGTTGTGAGGGGCCCAAAACTGGGCACATCACTTGAGGTGAGGCCTCACCAGTGTCAAGTCAAGAGGATCAATCGTCTCCTAGGTCCTATTCACCAGGCTGTTCCTGATCCAGGCCAGGATGCTGGTGGCCTTCTTGGTCACCAGGGCACGCTGCTGGCACATGGTTGACCAACACCCCCAGGTCCTTTTCTGCTGGGCAGCTCCAGCCCCTCTGCCCCCAGCCTGTAGCGCTGCTTGGGGTTGGTGTGACCCAAAGGCTGGGTCACTTGGCCTTGTTGAACCTCATCTCATCGTGGCAGCACCCTTTACCCGTCACCTGCATTAACCCCAAATCCATTTCCCAGCACTCTTGAAGGACAATCCTACTCACCAGAGATCCTCCAGACCATCTGGGTGTCCCTGCAGAGAGCCTGGGGCTCTCCCTTCCCGAGGCAAAGCACCCGGCCAGGTCGTTGCTCCAAAAAACAAGCCCTGGAGAAGGCTTCTCCGTCACCAGACTTTCAACCGGCGCGTTAATGGAAGGTTCAGGTGACTGGGCTGGCTCCCTGGCACGCCGGGCCCGGCTCGCTGCTTCTAGGAAATAATTTTTGAGGGGGAAGGAAGCTGCGAGAAGGATTTCAGTCCTTGCCAGAAGCTGCGGAGAGAAGTCTCTCGTGCGCCTCGGTGAGTCTCCGCGGCGGAAATTTTATGAACTATTAGTAGCTCTTTAATGATCCTGAAAACAATCTCATTTTCACTCAGCTCTGTGCCCGGTGAGCCGCGGCCAAGGAATCTTGGAGGATCCCGGGTGCCGCAGGGCGATACTTCGGTGTGGCAGGGCTGAGTCCTGAGGGTGCATTTATGGGCTCCGCGCGGGAACGGTGATGGGCAGGGGATGCTGCGCCTGAGCCAGGACATCTCGTTTCTACCAGCCCCTGGGTACCAGCCCCCTGCCCCGCTCCTCGTCCTTCTGGGCCAGGGGAGGGCTTGACCCCGCTGCTGCGGTCACCTTTCTCCATCCTCTGCTACAGGCAGGCTTTTTGAACTGACTTAACTCATTTTGATGCTTAAATGTTGTGGTGAAAAGCCCAGGTGGGGCTTTTTCTCAGTAGGCTTCGCCGTTGTTCACCTGCTTCCAAAACAAAAGAGGACAAAAGGCGATTAGAATTAACCAGCAGCCATGGCCAGAGGATGTGTCATGTCAAGATTGCAGGGAGGGAGGCTTCCAAAAAGCCCCAGCTGGTCCCTGGCCACGGGTTTCCATCCAGGGGGGGTGATGGGAGCCCCTGCCCTCCAGCCACATCCCTGGCGCTCCATCTGGAAGGGGTCGGTTGAAATCTGCCCCGCCGAGTTCAGACGGAGCTCTCCTGCCCAGCTTGATAGGGAACGTGTAAAATGTAAAAGCCTGTTTTTAAAGACCCAGAATGAGAAATGCAGCCAATTCTGGCTCTCAAAGTCAAAAAGCTCCCGGGGGCAGCTTTTGGGCTTACTCTTCGGCTCCTGCGTGATGTTTGTTTTGTGCTGTCTCTTGGGTGATGCTTCTTTTCTCTCGCTGGGAGGCGTGGGTGTGACCTGGAGCGCTGGGAAGGGGCTGCCTCAACTGGTCCCACCAGCTCTGGGCTACGTTTGGTGTCGATTAGAGCAGCAGAGCTTTGGGAAGAGACCTTGAGCCATCAAGACCTTCCTCTTGGGTGTGTCAGATGGACGGATACCGAGTGCCCGCTGGGCATCACGGGTGACCGGAGTGGCTTGTGAGCAGACGAAGTGGCACGTAGTTTTAGCTCTGATTTCCTCAGGACTGTGTGTTCACGCTCTCCTTGGCATCGGAAACCAGTTATGTCCTTGCCCTGCAGCTCGGGGCTTTTTGGGCTTCGCGCTTGTACGAGGTTGTGATAAACTTCACAACGGAGAGGTCTGTGAAGCTGCGTTCCTTCTGCATGGCTTGTGGGCAGTTATTAGTGTCCCACGGATCTTCTGTTCTCTTCAGCGGTGCCCACTGTGTTGCTCTTCTCTCAGGGGTGAGGAAGGCTGCGGACGGTTGCTGGCTGCCAGCCTGCTTTTAATTCCACGCTTCGGCACCCCCTTTCTCTTCCAGTCATCCCATGCTGATCTCAGAACACCCCTCCTCCGATCTGCTTGGGGTTTGATTTCCCTGATACACTCTGACTGCAAGGAAGTAACTTTGCGTTACCGGCATCCGAGGGAATACTGGAGGCTGGGTTTGTTAGCCTTTGGGTTCTGAGAGCAGCTAAAGTGAATCCCACTGAACCCCAGAACGATATGGGGTTGGAAGGGACCTCGGGAGATCATCTCCTCCAACCCCCACCCAGAGCAGGTCCCACAGGAACGTCTCCAGGTGGGGTTTGAATGTCTCCAGAGAAGGAGATTCCACCACCTCTGGGCAGCCTCTGCCAGGGCTCTGACACCCTCACCCCAAAAAAGTCCCTCCTCATGTTGAGATGGAACTTCTTCTGTTCCAGTCTGTGCCCGTTCCCTCTTGTCCTGTCCCTGGGCACCACTGAGAAAAGCCTGGCCCCATCCTCCTGACACCCACCCTTGAAGTATTTCTAGGTGCTGATCGGATCCGCCCTCAGTTTCCTCCAGACTAAGCAGACGTCCCTCAGCCTTTCCTCATCAGGGAGATGCTCCAGGCCTCTCCTTGTCTTTGTAGCCCTGAATCCCAAACCACTCGTTTGGCTCAGGGAGAGGTTTTGGTGCATTTCAGCATGTTCCTTTCAGAGGACACTAAACCATGAGCTCTGCTCTAGATGCAGATCAAACACAGCCAACCCTCTGAAGGCTTCTTTGGCCAACTTCAGAGCAAGCATGAGGTGAGGACATGCAGTCCAGGGTACCAAAAATCTCGTCTGAAATCACCTTCCCAAGTCTCATACAGAGTAGAGGCGTGGGCTGGTGATCCAGGTGACACTAATCCTGGACACTTGGCTTCCACGCTTCTGGACACAAACCCAACAGCTGCTTCTTGGCCTGTCTTGGTAAGAGCTTTTCCCCTCCAAAGCCTCTTGTCTTTAAAACATTCCTGCGGCGCTGGAGCTAGAGAGATGTCCCAGGTGTTGTGGTTTCAGCCAAATTTACCAAAACCTGATTGACAGATGTCCCCCCCTCCCCCCTTTGGGTAAAAGGGAGGAGAGGAAGAAATTAAAGAGATTCAAGAGTTTAGAA
>VZRU01008237.1:52588-63910 GCA_013398155.1 Pedionomus torquatus
AACTACCCCCAAAGATGGTGTTTTTAAACAATAAGGGGGAAAAAAAAAAAAAAAAAAAAAATCTTCTGCCTCTACTGTCTGGGGTTGATGATTAACAGAGGGTTCTGCTAACGAACGATCTGGAGGCAACGCTTAATTTTAGAGACAAATAGGATGGTATTGACTGACTTGATCCTGGGTGGAGATGGTGGTGAGTATTTAATTCTTCCCCAGCTACATTCAGCCCCTGGCACTCTTGCATCCCTGTGAGTGATGTTATTTGTCCCACTGAAAGAAAAAAAAATAAATTAACTAATCTGAAGCATCCTTAATCCAAAGCAATCAATTTACCCGCCTGCCTCGATGGACGACTCTGGCAATTAGAGGCCATTCTGAAAAACGACTCTGGTACACAGGAGGCTCCTTGGGAGAGAGAATAAAAAAGGAGAACTTACACATTTAGGTTTTTTTCCCCCACCAAAGCAGAAGAAAGCTTCACCTTCGCCATCCATTCACTTGAAATCCAGCAGATCCACATTCTCTTCTCTTTTCTTTGGGAGAGATGACTGTAGATAAAAAAAAACCCTGCGGAGCAGTCCGTTCTTAGTCACCACTGCCTGTGCTTTAACCTGGGGGATAAAAAAACAGCATCAAAGCCCTTTGAGCCTGGCGCTGAGCCCCTGACAGCACCGGTCTCGTCCTCCAGGTGAAGCCACTCCAGCAGTTATCGGTGGCTGGTGAACGGCTCCCTCCAGTCACCCCAGCAGCTGCTGCCACCAAGAGCCAGATACTTCACCCTATGGGAGCAAGAGGCAGCAGCGCTCAGGGCCCAGCACTTTAGAATCACAGAATTGGTTGGATCCTTCGGATCATCAAGTCCAACCGTCAGCCCAACACTGCCCAACCCACCACTGCCCCGTGTCCCTCAGCACCACGTCTGCCTTTGAGATCTCTCCAGGGATGGGGACTCCACCACTGCCCTGGGCAGCCTCTGCCAAGGCTTCACAGCCCTTCCCAGGAAGAAATTCCTCCCAATCTCCATCCTAAACCTCCCCTGGCACAACTCAAGGCCGTTTCCTCTTGTCCCATCGTCTGCTCCTTGGGAGAAGAGACCGACCTCCTCGGCCACCCTCTCTTTTCAGGGAGTTGTAGAGAGCAAGAAAGTCTCCCCTCAGCCTCCTTTCTCCAGGCTGAACCCCCCTCAGCCACCCCTCACAAGACTTGGTCTCCAGACCCCTCACCAGCTCCGTTGCCCTTCTCTGTTCCTTTTTATCCCGTTCCTTTCCCGGCTACAGATGTTACATTTACCCTTTTAGGTCATTTTTTGAACACTGAGCTTGTTTTCAGAGCACTTCACACAGCAGCTCCAGGATTCTCTCCATCCCCCCTGCTTTCCCTGAGAAATCATCACTTAAATTAGAGGCTGTCACCGTGTATTCATTCACCTACTCGCTAGGTGTTAGAGTAAGACTCACTAAATTGTGGTTCCTATTAAAAAAATAATTTAAAAAATGTGTCACGTGATCCTAAAGGGATGCACGATATTACCACACCTTTTCAACACATTAGTAAAATAACCACAGCATTTTATTAGTGTATAAAATACAGTTTCAAGCAATGAAAGCTAAAAATATCTAGCAGCTGTAAGGACACTCACTACCACGGTGAAAATGAGGAAGAACATGAGTAAACAGACAGTCTTGCGCCCTGCAAGTTTTCCTCAGGTGTTGCCAGGGTGGGCAACCCTATCTCTATGCCAGAAAAACGGACCTGGTCTCAATGGAGAAGAGCCCTGGAAGCCCACCAGCGTGACCCGGGGAGAGGTGGCAGGAGCTACAGAGTGACAGTGGCTGCAGGAAGAGGAGGATGAGGAAACCACGGCAGAGAAGAAGAATATTTACAACCGAAAGCTGTGGAAAGGAAAGCCCAGCACTCATTCCCAGATCAACCCTAAGGACAATTAAAAAAAATAAGAATAAAACAAGGCAACAACTAGGATGAGGTGAGAGCAGACTGTGCTGCAGGGGCAGAGCTGCAGCCAAAGCCAGGCCCAAGGACAGAAGTGTCCTCCAGAAGGGGATGAGGGTGGCTCGTAACAACCAGAAGCCCAGACCCACCCCGTTCCAGCTGGTTCCCAGTCACCAGGAGGTGCCGAGAGCTGAATGAGCTTCAAAGCAACCACGTCTACCATCGCCAAACACGCTCCTCTGAATTCAAAAGTCAAGTTTAATTTAACAATTTGAATTAACTTATTTGCTTTTTTTTTGGTCCCCCCTGTGTTCCCACAACAGTTCTTTTCAGGGATGACTCCTGTTGGGTAACCTGTGTATTACGGGGAGAGAGGTCAACCAAGGCTTGTTTGAGCAGGACAAACGTAGTTTACGGGTAAGAAAACGTCCTGCTTCCCCATGGAATGTCAGCAGAGCCTCTGGATAAAGTCATGGCAGGAAGACCCCCACCACCAATTTGGCTTAAGACGCTCTGCTTAATAATAACTCTCCTGTGTTGCAGCCACAGTCCTAGAACAGGACAGGGGGAAGAAATATAGAATCTATTGCTAAGAGAAATAGATGTATTTCTGTCCCCTCTGTGGCACAGAGGTTCTTCCTTTATCTTCCTTTTGGCAGTTTATTCCTTTCCAACAAAAGCTGTCCCCCCGAAGGGCACTCTTTCACCTCTGCACAACACAAGAGCATGGGAGGAACCTTCTCCAGGAGCTCCCAGCTCCCGAGGAAAAGCAAAGATGAGCAGCAGCTTTACAGATACGTTAAAGTATATTTTTCAAACAGGGTGCAAATTAGACTCCCCATTTACCTGCCAAGATTCCAGTTCAGTCCTTTTCATTTCCCTTGTACGAACAGCTGCCACAAGCAGCTAACACAGCAGGAAGCACGATTCCTTAAACTACTTTAAGTGTTAGTGACGCATACGTTCTAATCAAGAGTTGGCATCTTTTACATTCTTTGTATTTATTTTAAGAAAGCATTTTGGTTAATCTAAGCGAGAATATTCAAAAGCCACTGGGAAGAAAATACTTTTTTTTTTGTTGTTGTTTCTGCTCAAACTTTTCAGAACAGACACTGAGCGCTTTGCCAGCTCATTCAGCACACGGCGCCCCGTTACGTGGCCAAGCAGCAAGGAGCGAAGAATTACACCCCCCTCCCCCCCCAAAAAAAAAGCAACAAAAGGGTGCACGAGGGTCGCTTTAAAAAGAGCAAGTTCAGAAACTCCTCTCCCGATGCTGCCAAGCGTGGCCAAAAAGTGAAGGGCACCTCCGCCACCTTTTCACCTATCCTACTTCTGCATAAAAAAAAGCAAATAAAAAAACACCTAAGGCTTGCATAAAAATAGATCATTTTTCGGTAGTTCTTCTCTTAAAATTACTGTACAAATAAATAAAATTATTGTCCATTTAAATATAACCGTTCGGGAAAACCAGAAGCTGGCAACGGTTTTCAGAGGGACCCACTCGTTCCAAAAGGTGGCCAGGGTTGGTTGCCATCTCCGAGGCCTCCAGATCACAGGGGGGACACGACACCTGCAACAGAAAAGCACCAAAGTTGCGATATGAAATACTCCTTGTTGAGAGTGGCCCCTATCAAAGATCCCCTGACCCCCTGTTCTGCCCCTGGGGACATCAATAACACACATATGCCCTGGGAAGGGCACAGGGCAGGACACAAGCAGCCTTTCCTCAGTGAAAATCCCATTTCTGAGAAACATTTCTTCCTGAACAGCAAGTTATATCCATATCCCTGTCTTGAAATTCATGAAAGAAAACTAATTTAGAGGGTTTTTTTTTCCCCCACCACCACTGTTCTGAAGAGATTTACAGTTCAGCTGCCCTGCAGAGTTCATTGCCCTGCGATAACAAAGTATTATGGAGTTGGGGTGGGGGAAGCATCTTCTGTTTTATTTACTGAGCCTTGATACTGGAGATTTTCTCCCAAAGCACCAAGGTTTTGCGAGAAGCCCTTTCCAGATCCTGTGCAGCTGCCAGTTTTTGATTAGGAAGGTCGGGGAATGGAATGGGGCTGTTCTCTGGCCTGAAGCCTCCACGGGTCGATGTCTAAGTGTCGTGGTTTCAGACTAAGACAGCCCTGCTTTAGGAAGACGGCTTGGTTTTCCTTTCAGCTGACATTAACACAGCGTTTTCAGCGCCAGACCAGCGCCTCGTGCCACGAGCCACTGTTGCATCAACCCCAAAACCAAGCATGGAAGGTAATTAATAGCTTCCTGCCCAAAGGGAAAATAAAGCAAACTAAGAGGATTGAGACAAGACGGGGTTTTCAAGCGTATGTCCTGCTGCGCTGGTGTTTTTCTTCCAAACCTATTATGCAAATCTATTTACCATTATGGTTTCATGATAAAAAAGGAACGTCTACACAAATAAGCCTGACATTCTGCTGCTAGAGCTATTTTTATTTATTTTTTCCCCCCCTCTCTCTTTATCCTTGCAAATTCCTCCAGAGCAGGCAAACCACTTCAGGGCTGGCCTGCCAACTAGTGGTACTGCTGCTCTCACAGTGTGCCCGGCCTCCCGACTCAGGGCAGAGGCCTCAGAACTCCAGTTCCTACCCGACTAAGGAGCTAGTTTTCAGTAATAAAACTGATTTTCTTCAATTAAAAAAAGGGTTGGTCTCGTCCGTTGAGATTTCATTAAAGCATGTGATGTAGTACCACACAGAAAGGTATTAGATAGAGAGGAGAAGACTGGGATTAGGAAGAAGGAAAATGTAAAGCAGATAACCTGTCCCAAGGGAAGAATGAAAGGGATAATTTGGAAATGAAGAGGCTAGAGTAGAGTTTTATCAAGATTGGCACTGGCAACAGCCTCGTTTAATTAACGTTTTCACCAGCAGCCTTGGCACAATTAGAAGTGTGCTGATGACACAAAGCTGGAGGTATTGCAGTTATTAAAAAGAGGATGAGGAAATATTTAGGGTCGTTCACAGTTTCTTCTAACAGCCGGGGGATGAAACTCGGTAATAGAAAACATGAGGTCATTCATCTGTGAACAAAAGTAACTGCTGTAACCCAGAATGTTATTGATTTGAAGCAAATCAAGTCATAAAGGGCTTTAGGATACAAAGTAATTATGAGAGGATTAAGTGATTTAGATAGGAAAGGAGAGAGATGTGATCCTGGAGGAACGTTTCCAGACTAAACAGTAAACGCCAGCACTTCACAGGGACCTGAAGAGACTCGTCCAGGGTGAGCACAGAAATTATCTGGAGATGAAGGAGCCAGCTCGGACAGGGAGAAATGCTGCTAAGGTTACAACTGGGCAAACACCCGGGGAGAAGAAGACCATTTTTAGCTGAAGCACAAGTCTGTCACAAGATCAAGAGCATTAAACTGAGCAGAAATGCATTTGGGTTGCAAAGGACAACGTCCTTAGCTGTAAGGACAGTCAGATGCTCTCAGCCTCGGTGACTCAGACACAAACCCCTTTATTTCTATGATGCATTTATCAAATAAATTCTTAGATACAGAGCCCACAAGAGCAGAAGACAGGACCCGAAAATCCTGGAAACTCCCTCCTGTATTTTCATTGCTCTGCTGAAAGACACGGCATCCGACAGACCATCTTGAATTTCACGGTGGGCATTCAGAGTTCCATCAAGGCAGATGTTAAAGAAGCCATTGACAACTCACAAGGATCAGGATCAATTTTTTTTTTCCTTTTGCCAAGCAGGCACATAAAAACCACAGTCTCACTGCAGGATTGGCCAAGAACACCAGGTCCCACTCCAGCCTTCTCCAACATATTCTACAAGGCCTTAAACAGTTCAGGACAGGAAGCTCCTCTGTCATCTGGCGCACCCAGTTCTGATACAGTCTGATCATTAACAGTGGTTTAATTAAAAAATAAAAATCTCTCTCTAATCTGACAGTTACTATCATGTATAAATGCCATATTTAAGATGCACACCTACAAACATACAGTAAATTTACCTGCTTCGGCATTTAGTCAGACAATATACTGTAAAAGGGGAAACAAGCCGGAGGTGAGAGCAGAAATCTGCCCTCATTTTTGGAAACAGATGAGGTTTAGGGTAAGAGACAGGTTGGCCCAAATAAAAGCAGCACAGCCAACGCACTGGACATCATCACGGAGACAAAGGAGTCTTCGTTAGGCATACTTCAACCAAATTCCTTTCCCCAAACATTTACCAAAGCCTTTTTTTCTCCTCGTTTGCCTGTACCTTTCTATGGCTGGATTTTCAGCACGGCTACAGGTCCCATTTGGTTTAGAGGGCTTTGACCTGGAGGTCGAGAACAGACAATCTCCCACAAACTCAGACCAAGCAGGGAGCAGCCTGGCAGAGCCACCAACCTGAACGTCCTTCGTCTCTACGAGACGGAGCGTTGGCGCTTTTTGCCATAGGAGATTTGCCTGATTCGGACTTCGAGCTGGAAGGCGTCCAGCCTCTCCTTCGGGTTAAAAGCCAACATGTCGTGCAGGAGCTCGCAGAGATCGTCTGGCATGGACCTCTTGCTCTTCAGGGGAATTTTTAATTTCATGTTGGGATTCTCCAGCAGCGCTTCTCCCAGGGGAATAAGCTCCTTGCCTTGGCAGATGTAAGTTCCTGAAGGCAGATTAGAAGGAGTCAGGTTATACAGGTAGAGAAGAGTCTACCCAAAACGCTGTCGTGCGCAACACAATCTGGAAAACAAAACATCTGAAAGATTATCAGAAAGATCACTTATTAAGAAGTGACTGCCAAGTCAAACACCGGGAGAGGCTGTTATCAGAAGAGGCTTTTTTACTTTCAAATAGCAATGGAGATGTTGCATAATGCTGCGAGCAGAACAGAGGGAGAAAGTTCAAGCAGAAGGTGCTGCATCTAATCATTATGTGGACCATCTGCAGAGACAACTGCAGGGCTGCTGACATGAGCTTCCTCCATCCTTACCCGGGTTCACCCTACTGGGAGACGTGGGAGCTCTGGAAGAGGGAGGGAGACACTGCTTGGCCGAGGTGACTCGAAAGAGTTAAACACAAAACTTATTTGCTCAGTTAGTCAAATAATTTTCAATTAAAATGACAGTGTATGTCATTTACCGTTAGCCAACTTCTCCTCGGCAAGATTAAGGAAGGGAAATGTAAATTTGCTCCTGGTAATCTAAATAATTTCACCGGTTGTTGAAAATGATTAACCAGCTTCCGAAACAGGCAGGAGAAACAGCTTTGCTCACTCAAGCTGTTCTGCCCCTGCACCAGGCAAAGAATAAATGTTTCAAAGGCAGTGACCTGTCTGTGTATAGAAAAGGTTGGCCCTGCAAACCCCTTATCTCCAGTTGGCGGGTAGCCGTTTTAATGAAATCTGCCCGGGCTTTGGTCTCAGCTGCAGCCAGTGGCTTGTTCCTGTGGGCAGGAACTAAAACATTTATCAATATTTGGCATTTTAAAAAGAAATAAATAATAGCATTAGAACCGAGCCTACTTGAAGATCGAAAAACAATAAAAAAAATTAAAGGGGTAGCACAATAGTGTCTCAATGTTCCTCCATAGAAATTCCTTTTAAGAATTTAAGCGTTTAAAAGGAAGACAGACAGGTATACTACCATCTCAGAGCCTGGGTAGATGTCTTCAATTATTATGCTAATGTGCATGACTGGCATTCTCTCCTCTCAAGATGGATTTTCCACTGCAATATACTTTTCTGAAATCATTTAGCACAAAGCATTTCAAGTGTGCGTGTATGTGGGGGATTTGGAGGAAGGAGGAGGCGGGGAGAGAGCAGGCCATCGGAGGAGTCATCCCTGTGAGATCTTCCATCTCTAAACTGCGAGGAAACTCAGCCAGATGGCAGCGAAGCCTATCTAAACATCCTTTCCCAGTTTACTACTTGGCTTCTTTGGAACATCCTTGCAGTGCTCCGAGTGATCCCATCCCTCGGTTATGCCAAGTCAAGGACAGAAGCGGGCCCATAAACCCAACGAAAGGTTTTGGTTTTAAGAGCAATAAAAGTATTTCTGAGCAACTGGAAGTGCACAGATACTAAATCCTCTATCAGGAGCACGGTTGAGAGACAGACACCTCACCAACAGCTACAAGGTTTTTTTTCTCCTACTGTTCTTTAGAGACAATAAGGGCCAAATTCATTTTTGAAGAGCATTCCTTAGGGTAAGGGAGGCCTGACAGCAGAGAAGCCAGAAGAGATCTTTCCCTTAACCTTTAAATCCCACAGAGCTTTTCTGGCAGAAGGAACGATCTCCCAAACAAAAATGATTTGCAAGTATAAAAAGCGTTCCCTCTGCCTTAGTGATATCTCTTCAAGACCTGGAAACCCTGCACAAGAAGCAAGAAAATTAGGAGTAATGAATGCTGAAGAGAGAGATTTCTTCACAGCTCTCTTAAAAACCCAAAACAACCCCAATTTTGGGTTTCAAAGTGCTTGTAGATTCCTGGGAAAAGCCACACCCAGAGCATATCACAGCATTTGTAACCAAGCCTGGGAGAAGCGCCTCCCTACAGACCCTGAACTTCCACTGATAACAAGACAGCAGCAATCTGATCCTCACCGAGCAATTCCTTCTCTGTATCCCTGTCTCGGAACGTGATCCTCTCCACCATGGCCCAGAAAATGATGCCAAGGGCAAATACGTCAGCCTTTGCGGTGTAGTGACCTTCCCACACTTCCGGAGCCATGTAGAAGTTGGACCCGCAGGCAGAGGAGAAGCGATGCTGGTTGACGTTCCCTTTCCCCTGACACACCTTGCTGAGGCCAAAATCCGCCACCTGCAAGGCGTAAGAAGAAAAACAAAATAACTTATTCCCAAACATCATGTTTACGAACAGGGGCTCAGTGAATTCTGCTCTGAAATCCTCCCCAACGTGGGATCAATGCTCCTCGGGTGGCAGCCCTGGGGTAACAAAGAGCTGACGGTTTCTCTTAGCTGTCCACTCCTCAATCCATTTGAAATTGTTTGTTCTCCTTCCTAAGACGGGCAAAACAGGCATCTAATCGTTACCTTTCTGTGAATTCATTTTTATTACATCTAATTGGGCGTAAACCCACCTTGAAATACATCTACAGCAGAAGTGGCTCTTACTGTTCCACGGTGAGTGCACTGAATCTCTTGCATTACCATTATTATCCTTAGTGATTAAGACGACGTTGCTGTAAGTGTCCCTTGACAGCTCAACGGGTCGAAGTACAAATACCATTACTGATCTGAATGGTCACGTGGCCCCACCCACGACACGAATTATCTGAACGCACCAACCTATTATTTTATATCCTAACCACTGGAACTCTCAGGATTGAAAGGAGGAAGCTGGACCCAGCTTTTTGGAGGGCTGGAACGGACTTTCAGTCTTTACCTCCATAAGGGTACCAACATGAGGCACAAAGACGTTCCCCTCCTCCCCTGAAACATCAGTAGATGCTCGAGGCAGCAATACTGGAAGCACCAGCTGTTGTAACAGGGCAGTATGTTCTTAAAAGTTGAAGGGCATGGAAAATACTGCTTCATTCTTGACTGATAGCGGTCTCTGTGATTATCGAGGGTGCAGAAGTTCCACAGCCCTGAACTGCTCCTCTCGAAAGGATAAGGAGTGGATGAAAGGCGTCACAGAAAAACATCATCGTGTGACCTCTACTTTCTTCCAAGACTCCTTTAAAAAAAAAACCACCCAAATCACCAGAAAGCCCACAACTGATACCAGATGTTCTGAGGGCTCTTATTACAAATATCACTAGGCCAAAAGCCCATTCCAAAGCACATGATGCACAAACATGTAGGTCGGGCAAAGTTTTATTCGCTTACCTTCACTATGGGGCTTCCACGCTTGTGAGAAATCAAAATATTGTCAGATTTCAGGTCTCTGTGCACTATCTGGTTTCTGTGGAGGAAAGCCACGGCGCTGCTGAGCTGCCACATGAAGCTGTGATTCAACTGGGCGTCGGGGCTGCGAGACAGCAGGTACTCGTTCATGTTGCCACCGTCGCAAAACTCCATCACAAACCAGAGGAAGCAGGCGGATTTGGGATCCATGCACCTCCGGCCTTTCAGGCAGGTTTCAATTAGCAGCAAGTGGCTGTCTGATTTCCGGTAACGATGACTAATTGGCTGAAAGACTTGGCCGTTCTGCAGGATACACTCCTCCAACTGGATCACATTTTCATGTTGCCTCTGGATGCTCTGCAAGGCCCAGAACTCTTGCAGAGCCAGCTCTACGTTTTCGGGCACGTCGCAGTGCATCCTTTTTACAGCTACTTTGCTTCTGGTTTGATTAACGATGGCCTCATAAACCACCCCGTAGCTCCCTCGGCCCACTTCCCGGATAATGCTGTACTTCGCTTCCGTAGCCATCCCTCACTTCGCCCCAGTGAACAGCAAATCAGAGGGAAATATTTGAACTCATGGCAAGCAGTTGTCGCCCTGCGGTAAAACCCTGGAAGAAAAAGGGATAAAAAGCTTAAAACTCAACCCAAACAAATCAGCTTACCAACCGGCAACTGCAAATACTTCCAACTGGTATCAATTTTAGCAGTACACGCACGGGTATATGATGCAGCTGCACAAGGACTGACAGCTAAAACGGAGTTTTAAGAGAAAGCCGATATCCATGGTAACTTTGAGACATTACCAAGTACAATCCTGACTGCACAGCGGGATGCAACCACCTGCGAAGTGACATCGATTTGTCTACAGCGGCTGAAGTTTAGTGGGAAAGAAAAAGAGTTATTACAGACACGTTTCCTAAGCAGGGCAGGAAAGGGAAGACAAGACCTCCTGGGTAACGACTGAACTTACTGTTACCAGAATTGACTTTTAAAGAAATAAAGGTAGCCAGAAGCGCCTGTTTGGCACTAAATCTTTCACCCTCACTTCCACCCCCTCGTAAATGTACTTATCTGTCGATGGCTACATCACATCCCTGCACCTCTACTGCCGTTCCTCAAATCTCACCCTCTTTCTGCAGCTCATCCTCTTACAACCCCTTCACAAGCCTTACACTGCCCTTTCCCTCCACCTCAAGCTCCCTGTCCCACCCCCAGGTTGTTCTTCACTCTCTAGGACATCCTCTCCCTGTGCTTCTCAGGGTCCCTCCTTCAATCCCCCTCCCCCCAGCCCTATCCCCTGATAAACCTGCTCCCATTTTAACCCCTCATCTCACTTCTCCCTGCTCTTCAACACCAGCCTAAGTTTAGCTCCTTAATTAACATTAATTCTTCTCTCCCAACTCAATTTTCACTTGCTTTCATGTTCAACAAGTTCCTTTCCCAATCTCCCACTCTCTACCCCACCTGTTGCTGCCTTCAAAGCCCCCACTCCCCCCCAGATTTTCCTCCCTTCTCACTCTCAGGCCAGCTCTCCCAACCCACC
>VZRU01008240.1:5906-21017 GCA_013398155.1 Pedionomus torquatus
AACCAACCAACCAACCAACCAAACCTAACCGAACCAAAAACCAACTAACCAACCCAACCCAACCCAAAAAGCTTCCAAAGAAACGAGAAAACAAACACACACACACACTTTATATATATATATATATATAAATACACTAGCTTCACTTTTGTGAACTTCCATAACAGATACAAAAGGCTAACTACACTGACAGATGCAGTATATTAAAAGGGAGCATGGGCAAAATACACACCAAAAAGAAAGGTTAGAAAACAAAAGAAAACAAAAACTATGTGACAGAATAGTCCTCAGTTGCAAGTATATTTCGTTTTACCTTCACAACACACAATAACCTTGTATTCAAATTTTCAGTCTGTAGCTAGGGATAAAAGGTCTGATATTTGTCCTAGAAACAATAATGACTTATATGTAGCTCTATACACACAAAATAATGACTTTTCACATTAGAAAAAAAATAATCCTCAAAAAACCCAAGGATTTTAGATACACAGAAGGAATGAATATATTAAAAGTTCTTCAAACCAACACTCAAATTGATTTAGCATACAAGGGTCAAATCCAACTAGCAAATTAAGCCAAGTGAGATTTAAATAAATTTTTCAATTTAACTCCTTTTATACCACACTATACCAATCACTCTCATTATTTCTTCTCTGATTTACAATGTTTAAAACTTATCCAACTTTCAATAGTTGTCAATTCTGTCAACTGTGATTTCAAGTGATTTTATGATAACTTGCTGAAACATTTTTAGTGGGATTTATTTGGCAGGTATTTCTTCAAATCTCTTTGTTTGGGATTTTTTTTGTGTGTGTGTGGTTTGGTTTGTTTTTTGTTTTTTGTTTATTTTTGTGTGTGTGTGGGGGGGTGTTATTTTGGGGTTTGGGTGGGTTTTCTTGTATAATGGATTTCTTTTAAAAATTAATTAAATTTTAAATAGTAGATTAATATGTTGAACAGTTGCATGAATGGGGACTCTTATTTCATTATTTCCATGTCATAGGGAAATTAGTCTCAGAATTAAAATAAACCCAATGGTAATCTATAGAACCCAAGTAAGTATGTTGAAACAACTTTTAGCTTTAGCTATTTTCAAAAGAACTGTGTGCTCTTCGTATTTTTCAGATGTTTTACATAAAAGTAGTGGTGGGTGGAATATCTTTTATTAATACTTTCTGAACAAAAATGTACTATATCCCTTGTTTAAGATACGTTAGTAACTAACTCATAGTTTTTCTCAAGGTTGTTGTATACCTACATGAGATCTGATAGAAATAAACAGCAAGCTGTCAAGCTTCAGCTTCTCACAAAGCTATTTTTAATCATCAACATTATTGAAACAAACAAAGCAGTCAGGTTTCACAATATCCAGTTTCCTAGTCTTCATTAGTTTCTTTCACAAGCTTTAAACAAATTAAAATATTAAAATTACTGAAGCTGTATAAATTTACATGCAAATCTATTTTAAGTGCCTGATAGCAGTTCATAGCTGTAAGGAAAGATAAATAGTTTATCTAATTATGTGATATTTAATGCTGATGTTTTCAAGATGCTGATTGGTTGGGCTTGTGCCATTAGAATCAAAAGATATGCATGAAATATTTTTATTACCCTCATTAATGATGTTAAACTCAAGAAGTACAGATATTACATTGCCCTGGTGTGGGTTGCATATTAAGACTGGCAAAACTACATTTCTGTAGTTCTTTAAAATTTTAATATATACTAGCAAAAGCAATAAAATCTAAGGCTCTCATGCCTTAATTATTATAATGTGAATATAAATAGTGAAACAGGATACAAAACATATTTTTAGCTTTTTAATTTTCGTTTGACGTATCTGATATATTTAATGCACTAAGCAGACTAATGGTTTACAAGGCTTTCATTTAGATATATAGAGTATGAAAGACTCCAAGATACACTTGTATTCATGTTTAGAAAGTGAACAGATTTTGCAAATTTGTGCTATTGTTGACTTCTTGTTTCTTAATATTCACTAGATACCAGCTTAATATTAGGAAAAGATGTTAAAATTTCTTCAGACATTCTAACTTTGCAAGGTTCTATAGTCTTCTGAAAGCTATGTTAGTTTTGTATTTTTTTGAAACAACAACAAAAATAAAACAGCTTGCAGAATATCTACAATAAAGTGTCAATAAATGGTTATTCTAAATATTATTATTAACTACTTATTGTATTATTTGAGACATGCCGCAAACACAACAAACTGTTTGTCCAAAAGCTGATAAAATGAATCACAGCATCATTGTACTGGATACTGAAAATTACTGTCCTTGCTTAGTTTTAATTTCAGTAGTGCTAAATACATATATATATGGCACACAAAAATTAGGAGATAATGGGTGACAGAGGGTATTCTTGAGTAAAGATGACCTTTTAGGTTATCTTTTTCAAACATTTCTAACTAAAATACTTCGTAAACTTATTCAAACCCCTCAATTCCTTTCTTTCCCAAGATCAGATCACAACTGAAAATAAGCCACCCTTTAATCAATATAGAAACTCTCTGAAATACATCACAAAATCTTCCCTAATTTTGCCACTGAGATGTGCATTCTTCAATGCTACTGAAGTTTCAAGAAGAGAAGGGCATTCATATTGTAATAATATCACCCGATTTTAGGCATCTGCAATATATATTCTTGTAGCTTTATTACTCTTATGACTACCCATACTAGGCTAGTAACTTTTAAGTTGTCACAAATATACAAAGTACTCGTACAAGTACAAGGACAAGGACAAGGGGTAATGCTTTTAAACTAAAAGAAGGTAGATTTAGGCTAGATAGAAGGAAGCCATTTTTTACAATAGGGGTGATGAAACACTGGAACAGGTTACCCAGAGAGGTGGTTGATGCTCTGTCCCCAGAAGCAGAAGGCCAGGTTAGATGGGGCTCTGAGCAGCCTGAGCAGCCTGAGCAGCAGGATTTCCCTGCTCAGTGCACAGGGTTGGACTAAGTGACCTTTAAATGTGCGTTCCAACCCAAACTATTGTATGATTCCAAGCAGTCATCTAAGTTACTTCGAAAAGAGATGAATCCTCAAGTTCACTTCCATTACCCCCAAAATTGTTATACAATGACTGACATCATAACATTGAAATTTATGGAACTGAGGGAGCCATGAGGCTGATGTGGCTGTGGGCAGGCTAGGAGAGCCGCTGCAAATTTAGGAGTCTAGCCAACTCAGCAGTGTGGTGCGAGTCAGGCATATAGGGTGAGCAAGGGTAGGAACACCAAAGTGCAGGCGCACATGAGTGATTCTTGGAGAAGCAAGGTGGGGAGCTGGCAGAACTGACCCCTTGGACTTCTGACAGGCATACTTTGGCCTGCTTGGGAACATGGTGGAGAGTGCCCCTTGGGAGAAGGGCATAGGTGCCCAGGAATGTTGGTCATACTACAAGGAGGTACTCTTAAAAGCACAGGAGAAAGCCATCCCTAGGTTCCATAAGGCGAACTGACAGGGAAGAAGACCAGCCTGGCTAAATAGAGAGCTTTGGCTGGACCTCAGGAATAAAAAGAAAGTTCACGATCTTTGGAAAAGGGGGTTGACTACTTATGAGGAATACCAAGATGTAGCAAAGCTGTGCAGGGAGAAAATTACAAGGATTAAAGCTCAAACAGAGCTGAACTTGGCCACTACGGTTAAAGATAACAAGATGTTCATTCAGTACATCAGTAGAAAGTGGAAGATTAAGAGAAAATGTAGGCACACTGATGAAGCAGGTGGGTACTTTAGTGGTGGAAGACACAGCAAAGGCAGAGTTACTGAATGCCTTCTTTGTTTCGGTCTTCACTGCTACAGCTGTCTGTCATGAATCCCAGACCCTGGAGACAAGGGGGATGGTCTGGAGAAAGGAAGATTTTCCTTCTGTAGAAGAGGACTGGGTTAGAGACCACTTGGGCAAATTGGACGTCCATAAGTCCATGGGTCCTGATGAGATACAACTGCTGAGGGAACTGGCAGATGTTACAGCTAGACCACTGTCCATCATCTTTGAAAGGTCATGGAGAACAGGAGAGGTGCCTGAGGAATGGAGAAAGGCAAATATCACTCTGATCTACAAAAAGGGTGAGAAGGAGGACCCAAAGAACTACAGCCTCTGTCCCTAGGAAGGTAATGGAGGCACTCATTCTGGATGTCATATCCTAACATGTTGAAGAAAAGAAGATATTGGAAGTGATCAACAAGGATTTACCAAGGGTAAATCATGCTTGACCAATGTGATAGCCTTCTATGATTTTATAACTGGATGGCTGGATGAGGGGAGAACAGCAAATGTCATCTACCTTGATTTCAGAGAGGCTTTTGACATGTTTGTAATAAGGTGTGTCAAATGTTTCCTAACATCCTCATTAGGAAAATGAGAGTGGGAGTTAGATGAGGGGGCAGCGAGGTGGACTGAGAGCTGGATGTGTGACAAGACTTAGATGGTCATACTTAATGCAGCAGGGTCAAGTCAGAGGCCTGTAACCAGTGCTGTTGCCAAAGGATCGATACTAGGTCCAGTCTTGTTCAACATATACATCAATGACCTGGACAAGGGGACAGAGTCTAACCTCAGCAAGTTTGCTGATGATACCAAATTAGGAAGGCTGTCTGACAATCCAGAAGGCTGTGCCACCATCTAGTGTGACCTGGACAGGATGGAGAGCTGGGCAGAGAAGAACCTCACGAAGTTCAACAAGAGCAAGTACAGGGTCCTGCACCTGGGGAGGAAGAATGCCATGCACCGATATAGTTTAGGGGTGGACCTGCTGGAAAACACTTCTCAGGAGAAGGATCTGGGGTCCTGGTAGATAGCAAATTTTTCATCAGCCAGCAATATGCCCTTGTTGCCAACAGGGCCAATGGAATCCTAGGTTGCATAGGGAAGAATGTGGCCAGTAGGTCAAGGGAGGTCATTCTCCCCCTCTGCTCTGCACTGGTGAGGCCACAACTGGAATACTACTTCCAGTTCTGAGCTCCCCCATTCAAGAGAGAGACAGGGCACTGCTGGAGAGAGTCCAGTGTAGCACAACAAAGATGATCAAGGGCTTGGAGCACCTCCCTTATGAGGAAAGGCTGAGAGAGCTGAGACTCTCTAGCCTGGAGAAGAGACGGCTGAGGGGAGACCTTATTAATGCTTCTAAGTATCTGAAGGGAGGGTTGAAGGAGGATGGAGCTGGACTCTTTTTAGTGGTTCCCTGTGACAGGACAAGGGGCAACGGGCACAAGCTGATACATATTATGTTCTATTCGAATATGAGGAAAAACCTCTCTACGGTGCAGGTGACAGCACTGGAACAGGCTGTCCAGTGAGGTTGTGGAGTCTTGTTCTCTGGAGACCTTCAAGACTGGCCTGGATGCAGTCCTGAGTAATATGCTCTTGGCAATCCTGCTTTAGCAGGGGAGTTGGACTAGATGAACTTGATCTCCAGAGGTCCCTTCCAACTCTGACAATTTCATGATTCCATGATTTCCCTGAGAAAAACCCTGAGATCTTCTCAAGGGTAACTTATTTAGCAGCTAATTCAGTTGAAGAGGAATTATGGTACTCATTGTAATAACTTTTACTCAATAGAAAGATATAGCAGTTTCTGTTTTTCAAAAATATTTTACAGTCTCTCTAAGGAGAGGTAGAAGATTACTAGTAATTACGCACATATAAAAATTTCCTCTGGATGCTATTAAAAATCTCCAGAGAAGTTCTATTAAGAGCTGTGCCTCAAGAAGCAAATAAAAGTATTTTATTGGATAATAAGATAATTTAGGTTAGGAGAGACGAAGGCCAGCCTCCTGCTTGAAGCAGATTCATTTGTGAGATCAAACTGACATGGCCAAGGCTTTATCCAGTCAGGTCTAGAAAACCTCCAAAGAGAAGACTGCACAGTCTATGTGGATTACATGATCCACTGCCTGACTGCACTTTTATACCCAGTCTAATCCTACCTTGTTTCAGCTTATGCTTATTGCCTCTAATTCTCCCACCATGCATGGCTGTGAAGAGCCTGGATCCATCTCCTCTGTCACTCCCCACTATTTACTGGGGATACGTTTTTAGGTCCTCTTGAAACTACTCTTCTCCAGACTGAATGAGCCCCTGTTAACCTCTGGACAAGTGCTCCAGCCCTGACCATGATGGTAAACTCTGCTGAACTGGCTCCAGTTTATTTATGACTTTTATGTACTCAGCAGGCCCGAAGTTGGATGATTTATTACAGATGTGGTCTAATCAGTGATGAATTGAGGATGATCATCACCTCTGTTTATCTGCTGGCTTTTATCTGGTTAACACTGTCCCAGACACTGATGGCCATCTCTGCTGACTGAATTAACTACTTTCATATTTTCAGCTCACTGCCCTCAAGGCTGCAGTGTTTTTCCTCAGACCTATGTTCCAGACTCTCAGACCCTCAGTCTATGACAATGCCAACGTCTTCCTTCCCAGGGACAGGACTCACATTTGCCATTGCTGAGTTTCATGAGTTTATCATCTCATTCCTCCAGCTTGTCAGTACAGGCCCATGTGTGCAGACCCAGTATTTCTCTGGTTGGCTCCAGGTATGAAAAATGATCCATTAACCACAATATTCTGAGCCTGATAATCCAATCAGTTTATTTTTTATCTGGTTGTTCACACATCCAGTCATAATGTAATAACTTTGATGCAAGGATGTTGTGGGAGGATTTCAAAAGTCTTGTTAAAACTGAAGCAAAAGACATTGCTACTCTCCCCTCATGTATGAAATTGATTATTTAATAATATAGGACAGTCAGAATGATCAGACATGAATTATACTTTATAAAGATTTCCCCTATACACCCCAGTTTAACTCTTCTGGACTGATCTTTTCTCATCTTTATTCAGATTATGTAGATTTTCAGAAGTCAGAGGCAAAACTCCCATTGAGCTGTGATCCGTCTCATCTTAAAATTGTATCTAAGACAAACGTTTCTCACTCTGTGGCAGGGATTTTTTCTTTCTACTGACTTTAAAGAAAGCATAAGGAGCTTAGTTACCTATGTCAGATGAGATGAATTGTTCCATTAGACTACCTGTATAATAAATGAAGAAAGATACCCGACTCCAGAGCACAAGCCTTAACATTTGTTATATGTAGGCTGTGGTGGTTTTTCCCTTAGTGTAACCTCTCTCTAGGTTAAAAAGAAACTCTACAAAGTTGCCTTAGTCTAAACATGCAACTAAAGCTATATGAAATGAGTTCCACTCTTGTCATAGCCAACTTTCTTTGGCTCTACCCTCTGTGATTCATGCTTATGATTTCATCTCATTGTAATTAAACTTGAGTGTAGTGGGTCTGGCTGGGATGCAGTTAACTTTTTTCAGAGCAACACATGTGGTGCTGTGCTTCAGATTTGTGACTAAATCAGTGTTGGTGACACATCAGTATTTTGGATATTGCTGGACAGGCCTTCTCTTGATCCCACTCTGCACCCTCAGCAAGTAGGCTGGTGGTGAGCAAGAAGTTGGGAGGAGACACAACTGGGACAGCTGACCCCAACCAGTTAAAGAGGATTCCATGCCACAATCTTTGGGATGCTTTTGATCTGGTTTCTTTCAGTCTGTCAGTATGATATGCCAATTAGCTGCAGCCCAGCTAGCAATCACCTGGAGTTTTTCAGAAATTTACTGTGTAAATGATAAGGTAAAATTAAACAAATTACACTAATGAAGTACATTACACAAATGCAAAATTCCTGCAGTAACTTCAGCTGGTAATTTTCCTTTCTTACCCTGCATGTTATGCATTCTGCACAAGAAAGACATTTTTTTACACTGGATTTAGATCTAAAACTAGTGAAGGAACGGATTCCTATAAATGTACTATAAAAATAGAAGTGTTTATTAACACCATATGAAGGCTGACACTAACATAATTAAAATGATATTAACATATATCATAAAGATCTACTTTGTTTTTTTTTTTTTTTTTCTTGTGGCTCAGGCATAAGAGATTTATGGAAACAACTTTGTAATCTGATAGTATATATGTTAAATTAATGGTCTAACATGTTCCATTTCTTCATATTCATATTTAAAACTCATCTTTGTAAAACTAGAAGATTAAATTCAAGATATATTATCTGAATTTCAGATAATTTCTTTTCTGAATTACATTTATTTAAAATTAAGCAAAAATGAACACTGGGAATCATTTTATGCTGATGAAATTTGTACTCTCACTGAATCATTAATATCTAAAAATTGAGAGATTTTTAGAGGAAAGCCTATAGAACAGACCATGCATTTTAGTAATACATAAAGTGTCTGTAAAAATTCTGAAAACCATGAAGTGAAGATTGTCAGTAGATATCATCAGTATCTCAGTAGCCACTTCATGGGCTTTCAGATGAAAAGTCACACTACTTAAATGTGAAGTCAGTCCGGTCTGTCCAGTAAAGAAAGCACCATGTGATACTGTGCCATTCTGACCTGAGGAACACTGCCTCCTATCTTCATAGCACTTCTGGATTGGGTACAGGGACTTCAGAAGACGTGATTATAGGTTCATGGCTTTGCATACATGCACGTTTTGGTGTAATTTGTTCTAAATTTGCAATAAGTGTACTAAGAATGTTAATAAATGTATTGAAACTATCTGTCATACATATCAGCTTTCTTTAATGCTTTCTATAAGTTTTTATGTTATACTACTCTATACACTCAAGTACTATAGGTGAAAAGGAAGAATATCTAATAGAATTTAATTATTTTGTACATACACTTTTGAAAAAAACCCAAACATTACTGTTAAAAAACATTAACCATATTCTGCTTCTGTTGCTCACAGCTAATGTTATCTTATACCAGACTTTAAGAAAAATCTCACAGTAACTTACTTTGTACTAAAGTAAATTTGACTCTCTCTCCTCAGAAGCACATGGTTTCCATGTGGAAAATACCAAGGATGGGATTCAACTTCAGAATATGTCTACCTAAATCTAAATGTATATTTGCCAGATTTGCATGATAATTAGGTATCTGAGCTGTCATTACTGCAAACAGAGCCTAAGAGGACTTGATTCATGGTCTAAACACAAAAGCCACCCTGAGTTCCACAGGATATCAGACCCTTCTGCTTACGGCTGTCATACTTATAGGTAACCCCTGTCTCCCTGGAGTGGCACCTGAAAAGCAGGCCAGATACTCTAAGATGTTTCAAATCTCATATATGTTTAAAGCTAAGAAGCTGAATCAAGTCAGCAGAGGAGGTCTTCAAATTCTCCAAGGCTTGATTCAGGTGCCTACACTTAGACAGTTTAGCACTGTTTGAAACATCATAAAGTGTTGTTCAGTTGCATGAACTCAGAAAACTAGTGTCATTTTAATAGCACTAGGCTAATCCACATAATTCCAGCTGGTTCTTTAAGAGATTCATGTCTTCCATAGATCCTGTTCCTTACCTTCCAACCTCATGGAGCATGGATTGTCTATTTTAAGTCTCCTCAGGACTCTTATGTATCGGTAACTGAGTCATGACTACTTGACTCATGCTCTATTTTTCTCTTGGTATTTAAAACATCCTAACAGAACTGACAGTTATGGTTAAGGACTTATAAAGTAGTAGTCACCATCTAGAATATCTTTGGGGGATTAAGATCATATCCTAGGGCACCTGTGTAGACACATTTAGATGTCTCTATTCAGCATATGTAGTCTGGAGAGTAATTGCCTTCTATATTTGTTAAAAATGGCTTTTCTGAATGTGAAAATGAACAAAATTATTTCCTGTTTTTCAGAAAACTGGAGGATTCATATATTGTGTAGAGGTAAACTAATAAACTGATAATTCTAGCCTTATGATTTGACAACATATACATTTATATTCCATATTCTTTTAAGACCAAATAAAGTCAGTAAAAGAGCTCATGTAGGCATAACTTACAAAGGGAATCTTATACTAATGTTAAATTTTCATAATTCATGGGGAAAAAAAGACATCTGAAATAATAAATGATAGATTTCAGAAGTAAGGTATACCTCTTTTCATATAATTTTTCTTAGTTTACCACAGGAAAACCATCATTACATATGTATGATAAAGAATTATCTGATGCAATGAGGCTTTAAAGATATTTTTTAAGTTTGGTTTTTTTTTTTTTTTTTTTTAGTGTGGCTAGATACTTCTGCTGTCAGAAGAAATTGCAGAATAATGTGGCATGTCTTCTGATTATTTTAAGTGAATCAATTTCGCTGCAGGTAACAGTTATCCTTCCTAATCCACCGTGGCTTTCAGCATTTCTGTGACAAAAAGTCTCTATCCTTAAAAGTGGAAGTGGTTTTGTTATGTCTAGAAATTGTATAGAAATAGTTCTTATGGGAGAATGTATAACTGAGGCTAGATACACACTCCTAAATGACTCTGTCACAATAAACGATCCCCAAAACTCCGGATAAAATGTTGTCATGATTTGGGTTGAACTGGTCACTGAAATGAATGACACATGCTCTTCCCCAGGCTTCTCTCCAAGGACAGGAGGGAGACAGAGGAAGACAATTAGGAGTTCAGGAAAAAACTAAACTATTTTAATGAAAATATTAATAAAGTAAGGAAATAATAAAAAAGATAGTATAGTGATATATATACAAAACTGTATCAAGCTCCCAGGAAGATGATCATATCACCAGCAGGCGCACGGAAAGTCCCAGGCTGGACTGGGATGGACAGGAACTGGATTCCAGATCTAGAATCAGGAATACACAGATCAGGATCAAAGGCATATGAACAGAGTGAGTCCTCCTTATACACCAGCCCCTGAGGAAAGAAAGCTGACTTTTTGATCCCCCAGCTTTTTGTACTGAGCATGAGGCAGATGGGATGGAATACCCTGTTGGTTAGTTTTTGGATCACCTGTCCAATCTGCTCCTCCCTGCAGGTATGACCTCTCTACAGATTTCCACTTCCAGACCTCCAACTGCAATAAGTAGAAGCAAGCGGCTCTCTGCATACCATTTCCTGAATTACACTGAGTCTTGTTAGACTATTTAGTTCAGATCAACAGGCAATCCAAGGGCTAACTAATGTTTATACAACACTGTGCTTGTCTTGGTCCTGGCCACCCATTCAGTCACACTGCACTAAGATTAGATTGTTGGCAGAGGTAGTGCTCTGTTTTATCAAATAAGCAGGGATATAGACTTGAAATTCTTTGGAATTATTCTACTGAATGCTATTAACTTCTTTTATTCTATGGGCTTTCTATGTGGAAATAGAAGCATAACTTTTGCAGAACTGACTAAAATCATTCTTGTACTATACAAATATCGCACCAAGAAGTCCTTAAATAATATTAATGTTCACTATAAAAAGTAAATATTTTCTAACCCACTGTTGTGATTTAAAAGCTATTCCAGACCTAAGAAAATTTTAAGTTTGTTGAATATACACTTAAAATGCTATTAAACACTGAATCCTTGCTATTTTTTTTCACCAAAGTTCTATTTGTAAAGACCCAGGAATCTGCTGTAGTAACAGAGTGTGTATTCTGCTGTAAGAATACAATTGCTGGCGTAAACTCTGTATTTAATTCAGACAATAATAGTGCAATCAGAATTTTGTACAAGATGTCGAATATCAAGGTTGTATTGTCCCACTGAACTGTGTACTCATATTGTTTCATGGGTTACATCAAAAGAAGCGTGGCCAGCAGGTTGCGGGAGGTAATTCTACCACCTCTGGAGTTCTCAACACAGGAAGGATATGGACCTGTTGGAACACGTCCAGCAGAAGACCACAGACATGATCAGAGGGCTGGAGCACCTCTCCTATGAAGAGAGGCTGAGAGAATTGGGATTGTTGAGCCTGAGCAAGGGAAGGCTCCAAGGAGACCAGTACCTGAAGGCCTACAGTAGAGATGGGGAGGGAGTCTTTATCACAGACTGTAGCAATAGGTCAAGGGATAATATTTTTAAATTGAAAAATGGGAAATTTAAATTCAATACTAGAAAGAAATTATTTCCTGGGAGGGTGGTGAGACATTGGAACAGGTTGCCCAGAGAAGTTGTGGATGCCCAGTCCCTGGAAATGTTGAAGACAAGGCTGGATGGGGCTTTGATCAACCTGGTCTAGTGGGAGGTGTCCCTGCCCATGTCAGGGGGGTTGGAGCTCGGTGATCTTCAAGGTCCCTTCCAACTCTAACTATTCTATAATTCTGTGATTAATAATCACTGTGGATGTAGCCTTAAACATATTTAGAAAGGAATGTATTTTCAAATGTTAAGTTTATTGATTTTATCTTAAGTATGAATTAGAAAACGTAGAACTGGTAAAAAAATATAATCACATATTTAATCTTTTTAATACTGATCAAAATCTTGTTGCTAGAAAAAACTCCAAGTACTTAACTGTACTATGGAACTTTGTCTTTCAGTTTTCCACCTCCTCTTCCTTTAAAAGATTATAAGATACTACTACAAGTAATATTTAGAGGCCAATTATTTATTCATTAAATAACTTCTCCAGATTTATTCTTAATTTAGATCTGGTTGTCTTATGGTTCTGAAGTTGGCCACATCAAACTAATTGCCCTGGATCAGTTACGCAAAGCATATTACAATGTGCTTTAGCATACTTTAGCATTTTACAGTTCACTTTTCTGAAATAATAGATCCTTAGTTTTCCAATACATTTACTTGCTGGTCTACTAGAATTCAAGTTTGTTGACTTTCAAAATAGTTCATCAATTTTTCAGTGTAGTGAGGTTCAAAATGTGGATTTTATTTTAATTATTTTGAATAGTTCATTTTAATTTTTCCTTTGTATTAGTTTTTTATTTTTTATTTCAGCCCCATTTAGTAGATGAGCCAATTGAGAATATATAATTTCACAGGTACAGATTTTATTATTATTTTTTAATGCTGGAAGAGGATGTAAAAGCAATTCTAGAAGTGGATGGAAAGTTAATAAAATGCTTTGAAGGACTGCCCTACATAATTGCTGCACATTTTTATTTTCAGCATTCTGTATTTTCAAGCTATGAAAAACTCACTGCTGTACTTAATTTCATAGAAGAATAAATGATTTTCAGATTTATTTTAAATCCAAAGTTTTAGCAAACAAATATAAGAATTTCAAAGTGTACAAACAGTCATTTTGATCTTTGGAACTGACAAACACAGCGTAGTTCCCTACTATTGTCTTAGAATAGCTTCAGGGTGTCTGGTCTGGGTATGTGCCCTAATGTGATTAAGGTGAGACATAGACATGCATCAAGATTCCTTTCTTTCTCTCCCTAAGTCTTTAATTGAGGACAAAGAAAGATGGGGGTTATGAACCTGACAAGATCTACCACTTGCTCCAGCTCCTCTTCATATACAGGTACTGCAGTCATATTCTGCAGTTTCCTAAAACTGCGTATTTCCTCACAAAAAAATGTCCAAATGCACAGATATCTCCAGAAACCAGTTGTCAGCTCTTGAAATTTAGAATATTATTATAGATTTCAAAACAAAAAATATTTCTGGTTTTAGATGTTTAAAAGTAACTTCAACAAAATTTAGTGTAGATTTGACACAGAAGAATCAGAACCCATTTTTAAATCTTTTTCATGATCTTCACAAATCAAAAAAAAAAAAACAAAAAACACACCATACTTAAATCCCTATTGAACTGACTTATTTGTGTGAATATCCTCCTTTTTTTATTTGTTTGGGTTTTTTTGTTTGTTTGTTTTCCCATGACAATAAGACATTTGAGCAGCACCATTAGTTAGCATGGGACATGATCAAATGTCTCTGGTTTGCTTTTTTTTTTTTTTTATCTCTAAAAGAAAAGGTCATCTTATGGAAACAAGCTATTCTTTTGAATATGATTCTTCGTGTTTGAATTGAATTTACTGCAATAAAATAACCCCCAAATTACTTACTTCATCAGGTTCTGAAAGTGTGGAATGCTGATCACTCCAGCATACTGATAACCTTCTAGCCACCAGAGCCGATCTACAGTTATTAATTTTTTTCATTGTTATTTTCTATGCCTGCTAGTAGAATTGTAACCATGCCTGCTGGCTGAAAAATTAACCAACTGGACCCTTTAACATCTGTTTCTCAGTAGGCTAATGAGAAAAAAGTGTCTGACATACTCACATTTCTTTTCTTGCTGAGCAGTCCCAGTAGTGGGAGAACAAGAAAATACAACCTTCTGCAGCCATTTCATTCAATTTTCCGTAACTTTGTTACAGAGGTATGCCAAGCTAGATATTACTTTCAATTACACAAAATATTGCATTCATGTGAATAGAAGTTTTTGCTTCTAGCAGAATTTATGGAAACAAATTGAAAGTTGCAATATAATAACCAATGTTAACAATAGCAGTACATCCTTCCTTTGGCTTCTCCTTATATAACACATAGTAGTGAAATGAATATAAGGCTGTTATTCCTATCCTCCCTTCAAAAGTCACAAAAAATTGACTGATCTTTTCTATAACAGTAATTTCAACTGTCATTGTTCACCTAGATTTTAAGTAGCATTCATCATTTTATTTTCATGCTGCCCTTAGCAGTGAAAGAGGTACCTTGTAAACACCTAGAATGATCTCACTTTGAAATATCCAAAAATGCAAAAATCAACTGTATACTGAGTTAATTGTCTACTACAGTCTACTGTGTACTCTTATATCAAAATTTGCTTCCCAGTTTCCACAAACTTCTTGCTTGTCTTTTTATCTCTTTCTCACATTTCAGTTGATGGTACTCTGGGATTGAGGGGTATGTGTTGCTGCTTGCTTGCTTTCTGTTTGCTGAGTACTAAACAATGTTGCATTATATATAGCGAATTATGGGAATTCTGAATACATAGTAAACACCTTTAATATAAATTATTTATTACTCAAAAATACATATAAAAATATTGAGTGTAACTTGTCAGATATATGCTGTGGACCATGGAATATAGTTATTTTAAATTTATAATTAACAGATTCACATTTTCTGTACTGTGGAATTAGAAGTGAAAATGAATTTCAGTTAAAGACATTTTAACAGGATAGCTATAGTACTTCAAGCCCTGATTCAGTCAAGAATGTTTTAAAATAGACTGCAGTCCTTTGAGTTTCCTCATAAGAATGGATAAAGCAGAACTAG
>VZRU01008240.1:25396-43462 GCA_013398155.1 Pedionomus torquatus
TTTCTCCCCCCCCCCCGACAGTTTTGCTATGGGACTGCAGGAAGTTAAGATGCTTGCTTAAGAAATTGCTTCAGTTATAAGAGGTGTAATACTGCACTTGGGCTCTGCCTGTACTGTTGTGGTGGAGAATAAATTGAAAAACATTGGCAAAGCCATTCCACTCTTTGTGTCTCAGTCTTCCCATGTGTAAAAGACAGGAAAGTTACTGTCTTTCTATATTAAGCATACAGATACTTGCTAATGTTATCTGCTGTCAGTACTGCACAGGATATAATTTAAATCCTTAGCACAAAACCTGGCAAAATTAACACTTTTTTGTAAGAAAGCCATACCAGATATACTAGGACAGGTTTTATGTACACATTTCATTTCACTGTATGTGACTGAAAAGAATTTGGTATTGTCTCCATTTGCTAGAATGAAAAGAAACTGGGATTTGTGGGAACTTTACTATAAGGGAAAACTACAAATTCTAAGTGTGGAGTTAGATAGAACAGTAGAAAATCATTGTCTGATGAGCAGACTTCTATTTGTCCATGAAATTAGGAATTAACATTGGTTTGAATCATTCCATCATTTCCAGTACTCAGATGAGGCTTCATGCAAGTGTAGTTTAGATTTATAGGCATATCTCTTTTACTCTGGCCAAAGATCTGAAAGGTTTCATAAAATGTTGGAAGACAGACATCAAATAAAATAAGAAATAGAAAAGTGCATTTCATCTAGGAAAAGGTGAATTGCATGTATAAGCCATTTAGAGTATGGTTCACCTCATTGTGGCAGAACAACTCACTTCCTCCTGTCAAGACTTCTGTTTCATAGATGAAGGACAGATAGCAGTCTGGCATCATACTGCAGTGCAGTGTAATGAGCAGAGTGCCTTGTCTGTACTCCCATAGCACTCTAGGCTATAACTCCATATTGGTGTTCTTGCAAGAGCAGCAGAGACAGGTGAATGAGTTTGGGTGTTATAGTTTGCCTTCGTTTTGGTTGTTTCATACATTGGATGGACTGTCATAGCACCCACATTTAGAAGAATGTGTTTCAAAATGAGTTATTTTAAACAGAACTGGAAAGGTGAGTTGTGATGCACAGTGAAGTCGCCAGTCTGCTACGGCACTAAGTTTGGTATTTGTTATACCATGTATAAAACCAAGTGTCAACAATGGTGTAGTACACACATTGAATTGTCATCATGTTAATGCTTGGGTTAATTTTGCCTTATTTTAAGTACTTACCATGGAAATATTTCTGGAGTTAAATATGCACACTATATTCCAGCCTCCTAAAAGCTATTTGTGAATAACTTATTATATCTTTGTTTTAAGAAATAGGGTATTGATACAAGTTTGTTGGGAAATGTGTTGTACTGTAGGTTTATCTCATCCAGATAGCAGGGGAGGAACACAAACAAATATAGATAGTTTGATTTCCAACACTTCAACAAAGTGTCCTCAGAGGCTTTGTTCTCTTTGGAGAAATAGGCAACCTGACACAAAGAGGGAGCTCAACTTTTCCTAAGATAAAGCTTTCAGTGTCTCAACTGAAGGGAATGAATCTTGACTTCAGCTAATCCACTTTGTTTGGAACCTACTTATTCAGGGCAGCCCTTTTTGTGGCAGACAAATAAGAAAGTTCTCTCCAAAGAATAATTCACATTGTAGCCATATTGAATCACAAGTTTGTGTTTCTGCCTACTGGAGGAATCTAGGTTGATTAAATTCCATACAAGCTATGTAAGAAAACAGAAATATGTGGTTTAAAATTGCCTTTTATGCCTTTTTACACCCTGCCCCCAAAATGACCCCGAACAAATCCCGAACATCCCCCACCCCCAACAAATTTACTCTTTAGGGAGTAAATTAAAACTAGTGACATAAATTTGTGCCACCTGAGCATGTAGTTCCTAACACAAAATTATTTTCTTACCCCACCCCACCCCCCGCCACACATAATGGAAATTTATTATTGTTTTTCACCTTTTCTTTTTATTATTCCTAAGGCCTGCAGTTCAAATGACAATACTCAGTGTAAAGGAGGAGAGAGAGAGAGATTAGAGATTATCAGAGGCAAAGATAGAGATGTTAAGGACTGAATTGAAGAGAAAAGATATCGTCAATGAATCCTTCAACTATTTTTTGGATGAACAAGATCTCACCATTTAACATATTCTGGTGTTTTCTGTGAATAATTTGAATTTAAGTAGATTTTAAATACACAGTCTTGTCCCAAACTTAGAATGTGAGCAATTAAGAGGCAGAAGCTGGTTCTCAGATGATAGTTTCAAATAGCAGAATGTGTAGGTGACCAAAATATTTTCTAAATGGTGCTCCACTAGGGAGCTCAGAGCCTTTTATCAACTTCAGACTTAATGTCCTTGAGCTACACACTCCCTGAACTTCCCTGGGTAGACAACTACAACTATTCTCTGAAAGAAGGGCAGAGCAGTGGTGAGTGAGCAGACTAGCAGCACTCACATTTTGTTTTCAAGGTTAGCTGGTGACATCCTTGACTTTTTGATTAGGCACTGAGAAATGCTGAAACATCCTCAATGGGATTAACATAAGAGACCTATAACGTGAAAACATACATGTAAGTAGTACCATTAAATTTCCCAGAGGTCGAAGGCTTGTTTCAGCTATCTTTACATAGGTGTCCAGTTTTACTGAAGATGTTCTAAAGTATCCAAGATACCCCAAAGGAGATGGCATTTATAATTTTGAGTATCTGGTGAAAATCTGACCTTCTGCAGTAATAGATGTGTATAGATGACAAGGCTTTGATGTGGAGGCAGGGATGCTGCCAGGGTGGTATCTGTGAGGAAAGGACAGGACTGCAGATTCCAGTCAGCTTCAACAAACTCAACACAAGACACAGCTGAGTCCATTAGCTGAGTTGGCACCTCTGAACCAACCAGAAGAACATGTGGCCCCTTCTACCTGCGTGGTAATTAGTAAGTAAACTCCCTTTCTTTATCTTGACCCATGAGCTTTTTAATTCTTGTTCCTCCTAATTTTTTCTCAACTTTCCCCATTGGAGCAAGCAAGAGGATTGACCAAGTAGATGGTAAGACACTTCTATGGTGGAGTCAGGACAAAACAGCCTATGAAGCTTAAAAATTGCTAGGTGCCCATTGTGGGCAACCAAATTAATCTTTTAGCTGTTGCAATCAGTGGTGCCTAAAGATTTGTTCAAATTGTCAAATGACATTTACTTCAGACTGAGATTGTTTTAGAGTCCTATGTTCAGGCAGATGAATCACATCCTTACACTCTATAAACCTAAAATTAGCTGAACTAAATCATATCCTCCATGTGATTTAGTGTGGTAATGCATGTCAGTCATATCTCAGAGGAATATGCTTTATTTCAGTCAATTGGGTATTCTGGAATAAGTTATTTTCAATATCTGCTTATAAACCTGTCCTCGTTGTATTAGATAATTTGAATATCAATTACACCTAGTTGTGTAGATCAGAAAGAAAAAGATTAACTTTAAAGCCTATTAGGATGATTGTCCTATAGCATAACTGGGTTCAAATCTACTGGGGTAAGAAAATGAAATGTCAGATTTCTACTTCCCAAGAATATTCCATATTTAATTGACTAAAATTATTTTTTACATTTTTTTCTATTATAAAATATAGCCTGAGGTTTGGTGTCTGGGTGCAAGAGAATACTTTTGGCAAGTAGTCCTAAAAAGTTTGCTTATTACTTGCGTTCAACCTTGATTTTCCCCTTCTTCCCATTTCCCATTTTATTGCTTATGCAGTTCTCTATTCAGTCACCCTTTTTTGTAAATTCCTTCTTTGCCATCACTCCTCTGAAGACCAAAGGAAACTACCACCACCTCCCGCTGAAGAGAAATTGGGATTTGCATCCATCCCAGGACAGGGGCATATAGTTAATCAGTTTTTCATGTTTTCCATTTAAACATTGATTATGATAAAAGATGTTTGGTGAATGCTAAGGTATAGGTCCCTTCAGTTACATAGTTCCCTTCATTTACAACTAGAGTAGAAGAAATAAATTGTTACTGAATTTAGATAACCTTATATTGTGCTCTTTAGACTGCAATAACATTAGTGGAGTTTATAATATGAGCAATTTAATTTTATTTTTGCTGTGGGACGGGTTGACCATGGCCAGCTGCTGGACAACCACCCAATCACTCTCTCAGTCCTCATTCTTAAACAGATGGAGGTGGGGAGGGCGCTAATGGACCAAAGTAAAAATAGGGAGATCATTTACCAATTGCTATCATGGGGAAAAGAGACTTAATTGCAAGAAAAATAATTTTATTTATTGCCAATTAAAATATGGAAAGTGAGAAACAAAAAAAAAAATTGAAACACCACCTTTTAAAACAACAACTTTTTTTCTCAATCTCAACTTTTTCTTTCCTGACTCCTCAACCTCCCTCTCCCCTGTCAGTGCAGGAGGGATGGGGAATGGGGCCTATGGTCAGTCAATAACTGTTCATTTTTGTCACTCCTTCTTCCTCACACTTTTCTTCTCCTCCAGCATAGGCCTTTCTCATGGGCTCCAGTTCCTTCAGGGAAAAATATCTTCAAGCATGGTCTCTCCACTGGTTCTCCACAAGCATGGTCTCTCCATCTGCTATTACTCTATTCTCCAGAGGCTGCAGGGAACTCTTTGTTCCAGCACCTGAGATACGTGTTCCTTCTCTCACCTTGGTGTCTGCAGGGCTGTTTCTCACATTTTTTGTTCCTTCAGTCCTCAGTGCCTTTGTGCCATTTTCTGTTCTTTGTTAAATCTGTTCTCCCTGAGGCACCACCACCTTGGCTGCGAGGTGAAGCAGTGCCCTGTAGAGGGTCAGTTGGAGCTGGCTGGAACCAGCTGTGTCCAGCACAGGGCAGCCCCAGCTTCTCCTCACAGAGTTCACCTTCCAGCTCCCCCACTTACCACCGCATGGACATCTACACCAAATATAGCCTTTCTCTTTTTTTGTTAAGAACTTGAATAAATACACATTTTTTTTTTTCTGAGAGTAGCTTAAAAGATAAACAGGTCAGGAAAAGTTAGTAAACTTTAACAGGAACCTCTGTCAAAACAGATATTTGTATGTAAAATGTGATGTGCTTTGAGATTACTGAAATGTTAACTCAAGCCACCCAAAATCTTTTAACTCTAACATATTTTTTTAATTATTATTTCTGTAAAACTAATACTCTTACTAGTAATAATAATCAGTAATAATAATCAGTAATAATAATAATAATCATCATCATCATCATCAGATACTGTAACAGGTTGCTCAAGGAGGTTGTAGATATTCTAACCTGACTGGACATAGACCAGTACATAGCACATACATAATACCAGTTCTGGGCTACCCGGTTCAAGAAGGATGGGAAACTACTGGAGAGAGTTCGATGGAGGGATACAAAGATGACCAAGGAAATTGAGCAGCTCTCTTATGAAGAAAGGCTGAGAGACATGGGTCTGTTTAGCCTGGAGAAGAGAAAACTAAGGGGAATCTCATCAGTGCTTATAAGTATCTAAAGGATACTTATAAGTATCCCCCGTCAAGAGGAGGGGGTCAAACTCTTTGCAGTGGTGCCTGGTGACAGGACAAAGGACAACAGACACAAGCTGTAACACAGGAAATCCCTCTCAATGTGAGGAAGAACTTCTTTAGCTTGAGAGTACTGGAGCACTGGAACAGGTTGCCTGGAGAGGCTGTGGTGTTTCCTTCTCTGGAGATATTCAAAATTCACCTGGATGTGTTCCTGTCCAACCTGTTCTAAGTGAACCTGCTTTGGCAGTGGGGTTGGGTTAGATGATCTCTGAAGGTCCCTTCCAACTCCTACCATTCTGTGATAGCTCTAAGCAAGCTTCTCAGTCTGACTTGTTCTGAGCATGAGTTTGGGCAAGGTGATCATGAGAGTTGCCTTCCTACCTTAGCCATTCTGAGATTCTGTGTGATTTTGCTTTGTTCATGTACCTGCTCCATCATAACTTTAATAGAAATGTTATCTTTAAAAGGACAGGGATTGGTAATTTCTTGTAGAGTTATGAGATACCTGACTTAATACTCAGGTTTGCCTGGGGCTTCATGATACAACAACAGATTAAAAGATGTTAGCATTAATGTTAACATTAGCTAATGTTTGAAGCAACTCTACTGTGCTTTCTCTGTTTCTTACCACAAAATACATAATCCTTCATATCACCTTTGAAATCTCTAATTTAATCACATATTACTGTGTTCTTTTCAGAAAACTATACTACTTAGTGATTTGAGCCACAATGGAATGAAAAGTATGGAATGAAACCATACTTTTGAAATGAATCTGTATGTTTTCACTTCCAACATTTGGTTGCATATGTGAAAGTACAGCTCTGAATACAACCCTGTGTACTTTTGTTTTGCAGAATGCTAGACACATTTTTGGCATTTGGATAACAATAAAAACAACCATAATGACACATTGTGACAGTCTGTGCCAGCTGCCTAGATGTACAGTGGGTGTAAATTATAACCATGCTTCAAGGGCACTTGGCTGATTTATACAAGCTATTTATGTGCTTATGTCATACTACATCTGCAGTCAGGCAAACTTCATGCTACAGTGGAAAGATCCAGAGAAAGAGTCCTATAATCCACTTGCCTCAGATGATGGTGCACAAGATGAGAGGCTTTTTTGAAGGCCCTCCTCCTCATTGGTAAGATGACAAGATCCCATGTTATACTGCTATCTGCACACTACCCATGCGGAGCTTGCATTTTTTCAGTAGTTTATTATACCAATGGGGAACTACGTAAGTAAGTTTATAGCCTGACTCATTCCTTTAAGTGCAGTTCATGAGGCAGCATACGGAACAGCTGCTGTTTGACATTCTAAAATCTATCCTACAAGCCACTCCAATTATAACTCTTAAGCATGATTGCTAGAGCTAGAACATGATACTAGGATTTCTGGAAGAGCAAGAAAAATAGAGCCAGAAGACAAAAAAAAAATCATATTCCTAGTTCTTTCTCTTGACAATTGTTGGTGGGATTTTTGGTTGGTATTTTTGTATGTGTGTGTGTTTTGTTTAGTTTTGAATTTTTTTGTTTGGTTGGGTTTTTTGTTTTTGTTTGTTTTGTTTTTGTTGGATGTTTGTTTTGTTTTAAGATATTCCTTTCTTTTTTCAAGATTAAGCTGGGTAAAGTATCTGCTTAATGGCTACTAAAGTACCAGTAATTGTTTACAACTAAAGATGTAAAATTTTTGCCAGGACCAAAGGGAAACACAGGGAAATATAAACCTGTAGCACTAATCATGGGCCAGGTAGCTTATGTTTTCTGTATCGAGTTGTTAATAAAATGTAAAATTTGCTGTAAATCATATACATGTATATGTATATTTTTAATGATGAACCTAATTTTACTTACTTCATCTTAAAAAAAGTGAATAGAAAATCTTATATTTTCATATCCCACAACTTTTTGACTATGAGTGAAGGAATGTGATATAAATATTTATAGAAAAATAATTTTGAAACAACTTACATGAGAACAATCCAACCAATAGCAAAAGTATGTCTTGCAGTAAAATGTCATGCTTGTATACAAGGTCATGTCATAAATTTTAGACAAAACTATTTCAGTGTGGTCATTTTATTTTCTGCAGGTCGAAACCTGAATAGTATGATTTAGGCTGACATTCTTTCACTGTTATTCTTGTTAGTAACCATCTTTGGCGTTTATGTTTGCACACTCTGTCATACACTTTTTTCCCTACATAGTGCTATAGTTCCAGGTGTACCTTATTCAGTTTATGATCTGTTAAACATTTGGATTCAGCTGTAAAAGTTGGCATTTGTGCCCTACTGGGACTTCTTCTCAACAATGCATTTTTCTTTATTGTGTTTCAAAGGTTAGATTCTTGTGCATGGTGTAACTTAGGAGAGAATGTATGTCATTTACTTGATTTCTGGAAAAACCATTGATGTCAACAAATATCTCCTGATACTGAAGAATTATTAAAGCTTGCCAAGCAGATAAATACATGCCAAAACTAATGGCACTGTAAAGGTTGGTTCCCATGTAGCTCCACATAAATCAGAATTGCAGAAGCTTCAGAGGAACAATATTAATAAAAGCCCCCATTAAAAATAAATATATAAATAAATCACCGTATGTGAGGTGCAGCTGGTTTTAAAGACTTGTTTACACAGAGAGAACAGCGACCTTCATTTTCTCTCCTAGTAATCTACCTCACCTGGTTTTTTTTTCTTGTTTACAGTATTTTTCTCTGTTTGGAGCAAATGAAGGTCTTAATAAATGCTATACAATACTGGAGAGAAAGAAACTTTTATAGTAAGATAAAATGTTATCTTTAAACTAAATCAAGTCAGTAATTGTTCATGATTTCAGTTAATTTTACATAGCCAATAGAAGATTAGTAAAAATTTTAATAAGGCCCGCCAACATAACTAATATATACACATTTATGTGTTACTTTTGTTTCTTTCAGAAGCAATTTAATGTATGATTATTTGCTTGTATATGTGTCCATGTAGTTTATAGCTTTTGAAAATTTGCATGGACATAACTTCGATCATTTCAGATTATATTTATGTGTTGTACAGTTGTATCTTTTAATTTTTGTGTATAACGTCTGAATCTGATAGAGATACAGAAGCCTCAAAAATTATTACATTTCTACAAACTGCATAAAAATAATTTTTGGGCCATTCCATATCCCAGCTATGCACTATATGATTACATTTCATTAAATAATAGAGAAAACACAAGGAAAATAGCAATTTTAGTCAGGTTTCCTTCTATAGTGGTTTAACCCCAGCCAGTAATAGGACCACACAGCCACTTGTCTACTTTTCTCCCTCCCCCTCAGAAGGATAGGGAAAAGAGGGAGAAAAAGAGGGAAAAGGAAAAAAACTCATGGGTTGAGATAAAGACAGTTCAATGGAACAGTAATAGAAAATGAAAACAACAACAACAATAATAGAAGAATATAAAAAATGAAGTCATACAAAAGAAATTGCTGTCATGATTTGGATAGCCCACCCTATCCCAAGCAGCGATTCTTGATCTCTGCCCCTGAACCAAACCCCATTTATATACTAAGTATGATGTCTGTGGTGGAATATTTCTTTGTATTGTATGTGCTCCCTCTCAACTTCTAAGGGAAGTTGAATAAAGTCCTTGACTAATGTAGACATCATCTGGCAATAAGTGAAACAATATGCATTATCAGCATCATTCTCATGTCAAACCTAAAAGAGAACAGCTCCTACAAAGGAAATTATCCCAGTTGAAACCAGGACATCTTCAAAGCAAGGCTCTGTGAATGTAAGTATCTTGTTCTTAACCATAGGTTTTAGATCCACTGACTGATTTCAGTCTCATGAGGCAAACGATGTCTCAGATATTTACATCTCTAGTTTTATAGCAGATGGCTAGATGAATCAGAAAAAATAACCCTAATAACTTATGATCTTTCTGGTTTCACAGCTGAATACAGAGGCTTAAACGTCTCTGACAGACTATACAACAGACAGAAATTGTGGGTATATCCCAGGCTAACAGTAAATTATAATGAAATTCAGCCAAGAAATCAATCAACCAAGAGACACAAATGGATAGTAAGGTAGTCTGCAGTAGATAAAGATCAAAAATTGACTTGTTTAGTATATGAAATAAAACATTTTTAAAATATTCACTAAACAGATTTAATAAAGGGATTGTTACTGTCTCATGGAGTAATCAACTTGTTCAGGCTACTGTAGATACTACTGTCCCCTTCCAATTTCCTTTCTAAAATTCCAGAAGAGTTTTTTTTGGGACTCAACTGTCTGATATTAATGTCTTCCCCATGATTAATTTCAGTGACTATAATCAGCTGGAATGCTGTGTGCATGAAATTACGAACATAGAACATCTCAAGTTGGAAGAAACTCATATGTCTCATTGAGTCCAACTCCCCGCTCCTCACAGGACTATCTAAAACTAAATCATATGACTAAGACCATCATCCAGATGATCCTTGAACTCTGACAGGCTTGGGGCTATAAGAACTTCCCTGGGGAGCCTGTTTCAGTGACCAACAACCCTGTCAGTGAAGAACCTTATCCTAATGTCCAATCTGAACTTCCTCTGATGCAGTTTCATTCCATTTCCTTGTGTCCTAGTGTTGGTTATCAGAGCAAGCAGATCAGCACCTCTCCTTCTGCTGTCCATCTTTAGGATGTTGTAACTGTGATGAGGTCACCCCTCAGCCTTCTCCAACCTGAACAAATCAAGTACCAAACCAACCAATACCTTTTGTATTTTAAAATTTTAAAATTTTATCACTTGTCTAGTTACTCTGTTTATTCTATTTGGTCTCCTATCTCTTGCTCATTTTCTGTGTTAAAACTGTACATTACTTCTTGTTACATAAATGGCTTCTTTACTAACATCTTCTGTTGGGAAAAAAAGATAAAAAAACGTTTATAAAAATCAGTCTTCTGATCTAATACTTCGTAATGTAGTATTCCATTACTTTTATCTTCATTTCCTATAACTTTGTGCCCAAAGACTTCAGTCTTTGGGTTTATTTATATTTCTATTTAGTGTTTTAAACAACAAAAATACTTAGCTTTCTTTGATTTGTTAAAATTAAAATGCAATTTACTAAATAATATATTTCTTATGTATATAGTTAAAAACTGAATGTGTTTGAATATGAAAGAATAATAATTTTTTCCCAGTATTTTTCAATTCATGGCCAGTTTTATTTGACTTTTATAAAAACCCCTGTGATATTAAATACAAGAATTTTAGTACCATATATGGAATAGTGACCACCAATATGGCAATATAAAAAAGTGAATATGAGACAAACTAGGTCATCAGTGCTGATATCACTGAAGTATCTACACCTTACAAAATAACTTTTATAGGTAAACTGACCAGAGAACTTAACTTTAATGTCAGGCTCAGGAACGTTCTTTTTTTTCTGACTAATGTAATCATGAATCCTGATTTCTATTTTTCATTATTAAACTCTGATGAAAGCCACTTGCAGTGAATAAAACTAAGCTAAACTAGCAGCATTTAGAAGGCGCTGGAAACACATCTAGGTTTCCAGTCAAATAGTAGTCTGTTGAAATATTCTATGTAAAACCTTTCCACAGTATATTTTTTAAAAAGAAATTTCAAACAATAACTAGAATTAACCCAAGTATACACACATGAAAATAATGCTGTGAAATTCGTAGCATTCATATAAGATACTGTGTTTCATGCTGTAATACACTTTTCTTTAGGAATTTGCAAAAGAGAAATTAATAGATAGGTAAATAAATAATTAAACAAAATATAATGTTGCTTTTATGCTGAGTCTCTAGTTAACAATACTGACCTATCCTGTTATATTCACGATCAAATCTACTTGTTTTTCTTTTATATGCACTTGAATTTCTTTCATATATGAATAAATATGTACTTCTCTTTTGATATCCTGTAAAAATGGTATTTCAAATGACAGTATCTTTAAATGACAGATTCTTTCACAGTCTCTTGCCAAATATCTAGTAAGTAGCAAGTTTACTAAATGTAAAGTATCTTCAAGCATTTGATAATGCAGTCCAAGATTTCATATATAAAAGATATTATTCTTATTCTAATGAATCTTAATTAAGTTTTATTTTGGTGAGACTTTTTGAATGCACTAGGAGTTTTCTCTTCCCATATTAAAATCTACCAAGTAAAGAGAGTTTGAGAGGAAAGCATATTGCTTGGTGCCTAGAGTCTTATCCTCTTGAGAAAGAAGAAAACATGAGGGCTGAAAACATTGTAAAATGTGCCATCAAAGAGATATAAGTCAAATTATGTTCAGTTAATTTCTTCATGTCTCAAATGCTTTCACGCAGTATGTCCATGGTTTAGTGTTGCAGGCCTGTGATTTTCTGAACATCATGAAAAAAACAAATTTTATCACCTTTCCAAGACTGACAAGGAAACATTTTTATTAATCTGAGTGCCACAATACAAAACTATCTCTGAAGAGACAGTTTTCTTCATAGTGAAGACTTAAAGCAGATGCATAGGTATAATGGCTGTACAGGTACTTTTCTGCATGTCATCTAGTTGTTAATTTCCTCTGGATATGTAGTATATATATTAAGTAATTATTTTATAAGCTAAAATTAGACCACAAGCAACACCTGTTCGGAGGTGTTCACAGATTTTTTCTCTAAAATTATTTTCAGATGTTGCTGATGTCCAAAGTATTTTTAAAGATCAAAAAAAACAAAACAAAACAAAAAAATGCTCTCTGAGCAATGCAGAAGATCGCTATCCAAAAGTAAATTCTGTGCATAAGAGGAAAAGAGAGCAAATAGGAAGTGATGACCTACTGAAATCTACCTGGACAGAAAACGCATAGTGTATTTTAGTGCATTGCCCTGTTTAATACATTAATATTCTGTTTAATATACACTTGATAAAGGAAGCAGAGTTCAATCAATAGTAAATGCTTTTAATCAAGGTTTATGAAAAGAATTTTAATTTTCTCTTCCTTTACATGCAAGTGCCTCTCTTCAGATGGAGATAATAGCCTTACTTTTCTCCTCTTCTTTTAATGCTTTTACTTAGTACAGGTATCTGCTGTTCATATTAACTCATTTTGCTCCCAAATATTTCAAAAAAACAAAACTACCACACAAGATTTTTAGTTGCATGAATATAAAAATGCAACACATCCAAAAAAGTAATTGATATTTTATAGTTATCAGAGAAAAACCTGGCAGTGGAACAAAGGGCTAGCATAACCTTTCAGGTTGAGTTAGATCTCTGAAGAGCTGGAAGCTTACTAACACTCCTGAGCATAGCCACATGCAGTGATGAAGGGAAAACGTTCACTTAGAGAATGCTTGTGACTATCTTGAATATAATAGCAATGCAGAAGAACAGAGGATACAAGACTGCTGCTTCCCTGAGGCTACAGAAGAACTTTAAGATTAGCTCTGCCCTTGTTCTAAGGATTTTTCACATATTTCTTGGTGTTGCTGAGTACTTAGAGAAGCTAATGAGTTTGAGGTTGTGAATAATCTAGCTTCTTCAATTACTCCATTCTGCTACATGCTTGAAATATATACCCATATATCTGTTCATGTATGGGGCTTTTAGGTGTCTTCATTTCTTCCAGAGTATTTGTCTTTGAAAAGGCACTTCCACTCACAGAAACATTGTGTCCTTTATCTGTTAGGTATGACTTTTATTTCTAATCTAAATCTCTGACCATTCAATATCATCCACAGTGCCTTTTCCTCCCAATCTATAGTACATTTTGCTTAAATTGGGCACACTGTGCTTTAAATTTCAGTTCTAAATGATCTATCTCGGTATTAAAGTTGCATTTAAGCACTTTGTAGTGCTAGATAATTGATGCTTTAAGTTTCTGCTGCCTTTTTACTGGTGGCTTCATAGGGTTCATTTGAAGGTAAAGCACCATCCGTGAGAGGTAATTGGGGGGTGTTGGCTGAGAGCTGAGCCTAATGTAACTCACAAACTTTATTGCTCTAAAATTCTGAGTACATTTCCATGGAGTTCTGGCACAATAACTAATATGTGGTCTTATCATGGGTGTAGCTGTTATGTTGTGTTAAAATTTCTGTAGGTAAAAAACCATACATTCATAATTCAGGAAATAGTAACTATTTCTCAATTAAAGAGTTGCAATTTGCACATACTGTGGCCACGGGAAACAAATGGCAAAATATTAATCCTTTTAAAAAGTTAGTGGCAGGAAAGATTAGGACATCTGTTGTACGATGGTACTGAATGCTTACTTAGGGTACATACATAATAAATTTTAGATTAGATTGGTATTCTATAGCTATAACCCATTAAATATCATTATAATATTAGAATCACTACAGTACTCTATAAATTATTATAAAAATGCTTTAAAGTTACCTTGGGGACTGCAATGTTTTTCTATTAATAACAGAAGTGTTATGGAATTTAAGTGTTTTCTGCATGCAATAAGTACATCTTGTTATAATAAGCAAAGAGAAAAATATGTCTCTCTGGAAGCGATACAATTCTCCAAACAGATGTCCAGGTTTTTTTCAGATGCCTTAGACTATATGAGACTTTCATGTCAGCTTGCTATCATACAAGACCCCTGATTTTCTGGAGTGGCAGATAGAGGCCAAGCTGGATCTTCTGGGGCATCTAAAATAACAACTCTTTATCTGCTAGTGGAACTTAATCCAACTGAAAAATTCATAGGTTTCCCAGTGCACTGATCATCAGACTAATGCACCCTGTTCCTCAAGGTTTGCTGGTGAGTCCATCCATCCAAAGAGATAGCTTAACCTGATTTTTTTTTTGTTTTTTACCAGTTTTCTAAATATTTCTTTTTTAAAAAAGGACTTTTTTAATACTATAGAAACTTTGGTGGACCACTGCAAGAAGACTATACAACAGGAATAAGTGGAGCTTATTTTGTTGATTTAGTAATCTCAAATCTATCTCATTGTCCATGTGCAAACACTTAAGTAGGTGAGTTTGCTTACTTTTAATTTACTGGTGAGGGTTTTTATTTTTAATTTACTGTTTTTAATTTACTACTATCCTTCTGCGTAACCGCACTCAGAGAAGAACTACATGACAAAATGCCTATTTACATTATGCAGTCTTGCTGCCCTGACTATCAGAACATTAACAAATCAATGGTGGAAAACCTTTAATAAAATCCTCCAAGCACCAGGCCTCATCTCCTACTACTCTACTTTAATATGTGTTTAGGTTTTTTTATTTTATTTTATTTTATTTTATTTTATTTTATTTTATTTTATTTTATTTTATTTTTCTTTCTGTTTGGGTTTTAATGGCACAGGAACAATAGATGGTATACGGCAGGAGGAATGCTAAGAAATATTCTCTTCCCAGCTCCTCTAAAAGATAAAAGCCTGATCTTAGAAATGTGTGGAAATATCCACCTTGTAAGTATTCCATTAAATTGTGTATAATTCACTAAGTGCTCATGCTCAGAAACAAGCATAGAGAGTACATTTAATTGAGTAAGTAGAAATATTGATCTGTTAAAATTAGCAAGGTCTAGTTCAGTTTTCAAGTTTGAACTGATCTCTCTCTATACTTAGAACAGTGGAAATCTACCTCTGATTTCTTACAAGACTACCAACAAGCACTAAAATCATATCACAAAATTGAGAAGAGGCAAAGAAATTGGCTAACAGAAAGCATAATAAAGATTAAGTGCTCAGCAATATTTTTCCCTTGGATTTTCTGTTATTAAGCATGTACATGCAATAAGCATAAAAAATCAAGCTTCCTCATCTCTCCCCTCTTGTTTTGGCTGAGAAAGAGCACTAACTCGGGGAAGCTAAGCAGATGCTGATTTCTGCAGCATCTGTCATGGGCTGTTTACTAAGTCTGGCAAAACTAGCAGATGTAAATTGTAGAGAATTTGCACTACATACACGGGATAGGCAACCAGCCTGTTGACTGGTAGACAGATGGCTAGAGACAGTACTAATCCAGCAAAAACCTCCATTATAAATAGCTGTGCCCAGGATTCAGATGCCAATTTTTCAGTAACTCCTCATTTAATTTTCTTTACACTAACAATGAAATAACCATTTGATATAAGGAAGAAAGAAGAAGAAGAAGTAGACTGTCTCATAGACCTTCTCATTCAGACACAAGAGTTTCACTAATTGGAAAAAAAAAAAAAAAAAAAAAAGAGCAAGCTCTGTAGGTTTGCTAAGCAGGTCTGTTTAAGTTCTGATATTGCAAAATATTTCAGTAATTTTCTAGAAATTTTATTCTCTAAAGTAAATAAATTCAATTTCCCCAACATAGAATATATGTGTTGTGTTTGTTTAGGATGCTGTATGCAAGTATTTTTGCCATACTTATACCTTTACACAGAATTTTTGCCTACCTACCCTATTCTACTGTATTCTAATGAAATTTCCCTGATTTTATTCTGTAGCTGCAGAATACAAAAAGATGTGTATTTTAGAGTCATATTTTACACAGTGTGTTAACTTAGATAATACTTCTTTCATTGTACCATCACCGAACATTCTTTTAATGAAAAATTTCCTTCCTTAAGCATTTTAGTCATAACCCAAACACTGAGGGCTGCCTGCTCTGAAACCTTTGCCAAGATCAAAGGATGAAAGGGTCAGAAAAAAATCTCTGTAATGGTCACCTGGGGAAAATTAAATCTATATTATCAAAGTTAAGAAAGTTATGGTTAGTAACTTTATGACTTCAATGAATCCATTGTATTTAGAGTGGTAATTATGTAACCATTGAGCTAATGCTGAAAGCGTGGTATTTTACAGTGGTTTTGTTATGTTTCTTAAATATAGAATCATATAATCAAATAATGGTTTGGGTTGGAAAGGACCTTTAAAGATCATCTGCTCCACACCACCTGCAATGGGCACAGGCATCTGGTAGATGATGAACAGAGCAGGTTGCTCAAAGCCCCATCCAACCTCACCTTGAACCTCGCCTTCCAGGGATGGGCCATCCTCAACTTCTCTGGGGAACCTAATCTAAACCTACTCTTTCCATTTAAAACCATTATTCCTTGCCCTAAAACAGGCCTTGGTAAAAAAAATATATGTCCATCTTTCCCATGAGCTCCCTTTACATATTAAAAGGCCACAAAAAGATCTACCCAATACCTTCTCCCTTCCAGAATGAAAGAGCCTCAACTCTCCAAGCTTTTCTTCATAGGAGAGTTATTCCTGTTATTCCTCTGATCAGTTTCATGGCCTTCCTCTGGAGCATTCTAACAGGTCCAAGTCTTTCTTGTGTTGGATGCAGAACTCCAGGTGTGGTCCCACAGGAGCAGAGTAGAGGGGGAGAATCATCACTCTTCACCTAGTCACCACACATCTTTTTATGCAGAAAAGGACATGATTGTATTTCTGTGCTGCAAATGCACACTGCCAGCTCAGGCTCAGTTTTTAATCCACCAGTATGACCAAGTTCCTTCTCTGCAGGGCTGCTCTCAATCCATTCTTCCACTGATCTGTACTGATATTGGTGATTGATGCAGGTGCAGAACTTTGTACTTGGCCTTGCTGAATTTCATGAGGTTTGCAGGGGCCCACATCTCAAGCCTGTCACAGTCCCTCTGGAGGGCAGCCCTTCCTACTAACAAATCAACTGCATCACTCTGTGTCATCTGCAAACTTGCCAATGATGCACTCAATCCCACTGTCTGTTTCAGTAATGAAGATACTAGAATCATAGAATCATCCAGGCTGGAAGGGACCTTCAAAGGTCATCTAGTCTGACCTCCCCACAGTCGCAGGACACCCCCAACTACACCAGGTTTGCCCAGGGCCTCATCGAGCCTGCCCTTAAATACCTCCAGGGAAGAGGCCTCAACCACCTCCCTGGGCAACCTGTTCCAGTGTTCCACCACCCTTAAAGAATTTTTTTCCTAATATCCAACCTAAATCTACTCTTTTCTAACTTAAATCCATTGCCCCTTCTATCACTGCAGACCTTTGTGAACAGACCCTTCCCACCCTTACTATAGGCTCCCTTTAGATACTAAAAGGCTGTGATTCGGTCTCCTCAGAGCCTCCTCTTCTCCAGGGTGAACAGCCCCAGCTCCCTCAGCCTATCCTCGTAACAGAGGTGCTCCAGCCCTCTGATTATCTTCGTGGCCCTCCTCTGGACCTGCTCCATCAGGTCCATATCCCTCTTATATTGAGGGCTCCAGACCTGCACACAGTGCTCCAGGTGGGGTCTCACCAGAGCAGAGCAAAGTGGCAGAATCACCTCTCTGGATCAGCTGGCAACACATCTTTTGATGCAGCCCAGGATGCGAATGGCCTTCTGGGCTGCAAGTGCACATGTCCATCCTCTTGTCCATTAGCACTCCCATGTCCCTTTCTTCAGTGTTGCTTTCTAATACCTCATCCCCTAGTCTGTATTGATAGTGAGGATTCTTCTGGCTCAGGTGCAGAACCCTGCACTTGCTCTCGTTGAATCTCATGAGGTTCATCTGGGCCCACCTCTCCATCCTATCCAGGTCCTTCTGGATGA
>VZRU01008240.1:43473-91473 GCA_013398155.1 Pedionomus torquatus
TGCCTTTGATCCTGATCCGAGCGTTCCTGACTTCAGATCTGGAATCCGGCTCCTGTCGATCACCGAGCCCAGTTTGGGACTTTTCCTGAAGCCTGCTGGTGACATGGTCGTCATCCTGGGAGCTTGATACGGTTTTGTATATACTGTATACTCCCTTTTTCCTAATTTTCCTTTTTATTATATTACTTATATTTTCATTAAAGTAGTTTAGTTTGTTCTAAACTCTTGAATCTCTTTAACTCCTTCCTCTCCTCTCTGACCAAAAAGGGGGGAGGGGGGGAACATCTGTCACTCAGGTTTCGGTAAATTTGGCTGAAACCACGACACTGTCCCAGCACAGACCCTTGAGGGACACCACCCACTTGAGACTGCTCTCCTGCTGGACCACAGGCCATTGGCCACCATTCTCTGGATGCAACCAGCCAGCCAGTTCCTTATCAGGAACAGTCCACCCATCAAATCCGTATCGCTCCAATTTATCAATCAGGATGTTATGGGTGACCATGTCAAAGGCCTTACAGAAGTCCAGATCACATCCACAGGTTGTCCTTTATCTACTGACATAGTAACACTGTCATAGAAGACCACTAGGTTAGTCATGCAGAACCCGCCCCTAGTAAAGCCATGCGGGCTATCGCGAATCAACTCCGTGTCCTCCATGTGCCCAAGAACGGCATTAAGAAGGATCTGTTCCCTGATCTTCCCAGGCATGGAGATGAGGTTGACTGGCCGGTAGTTCCCAGGGTCATCCTTTCTACCCTTTTTAAAAATGGGTGTGATGTTTCCTTTCTTCCAATCCATAGAGACTTCTCTTGACCACCACGATTTTTCAAATATCGTGGTAAGAGGCTTGGGCAACTACATCAGCCAGTTCCTTCAGAATTCTGGGATGTATTTCATCAGGTCCCATGAACTTGTATATCTTGAGGTTCCTCAGTTGATCACATACCTCATCTTCACTTACAGTGGGAGGGACTGTGTCACCTTGGTCTCTGACCTGTGGGCCATCAACATGAGAGCTAGGAGGAAAGGGGTTGCCATTAAAGACTAAGGCAAAAAAGCTGTTAAGAACGTCTGCTTCTCCTCATCCATTGATACAGGTTCCCTACTGTTGCTCATCAGGGGGAGTAAATTTTCTTTAACCTTCCTTTTCTGGTTAATGTACCTGTAAAAGCTTTTCTTGTTTTCATTTACATCACTTGCCAAATTCATTTCTAGCTGTCCCTTGGCTTTTCTGGCTTCATCCCTACACAGTCGAGCAACATCCCTATACTCCTCCCAGGATACCTGTCCCTTCTTCCATTTCTTGTGTAACACCATCTTGCTCTTTATTCTTAAGAGCAGGTCATGGTTCAACCATGGTGGTCTCTTGCCTTCCCTGCCCAATTTCCTACACATGGGGATTGAGATCTTTTGTGCTCCATAGAGAGCATCTTTAAAGATCTGCCAGCTTTGTTCCACTCCCTTGTCCCTAAGGGCCGTTTCCCATTGGGTCCTGTTTACTGGGTCCTTGAAGAGTTGGAAGTTTGCTTTCTTAAAGTTTAGAGTCCTAACTCTGCTTCTCACAGGCTTCAGACTCCTTTGGATGGTGAACTGCACTTGGGCATGATTACTTCAGCCCAGGCTGCCTTCAACTTTGACATCCCTGATGATTTCACTTACATTTGAGACCAACAGGTCCAACAGTGCATCACCTCAAGTAAGGGTGTTAATTTTCTATCTCAGGAAGTTGTCATCTAGGCACTCTAGGAGCTTCCTGGAGTGCTTGCAGCCAGCCGTTTGGCTCTTCCAACAGATGTCAGGGTGGTTAAAATCTCCCAGCAGGACGAGAGCCTGTGACCGCTATGTTGACTCCTCAAGCTGGAGTAAGAAGACATCATCAACAGGCTCCTCCTGATCAGGTGGCCTATAGTAGACTCCCATCATGAAGTTCCCTCTGTTGTTCCGATCCCTAATTCCTACCCATAAGCTCTCAACCTGCTCATGGCTATTCTTCAGCGGTAACTCCTCACATTCTAGTCTATTTTCACATAGAGGGCAACAACTCCACCCCTTCTTCCTCTCCTATCCCTTCTGAGCAGCTTGTAGCTATCAATGGCCACACTCCAATCATAGGATTCATCCCACCAAGTTTCTGTAATTGCTACTATATCATAACTTTCCTGTAGCAGAAGAGTTTCTAACTCCTCCTGTTTGTTGCCCATGCTGCATGCATTGGTATAGAGGCACTTCAGTTGGTCTGTCGACCATGTTGCCTTCTCAGAGGCCACTCCAATGATCCATGGCACTTTGTGACAGCTACCCTCTCGTCGCCTGTTACCTCAGGATTTTTTGGCCCATTTCTGCAGGACCCAAGTTTGACCCTCTCCCCCTTCATGCCTAGTTTAAAGCCCTTTCAACAAGCCCTGCCAACTCATGCGCTAAGGTATTTCTCCCCCTCTGAGACAGATGAACTCCATCTGTTGCCAGCAGACCAGATGCCATATAAGTTTCCCTAAGATCAAAGAACCCAAAATTTTGTCGGCAACACCAGCCTCTGAACCACTCGTTAATCACTCCTGACTTGCTATTCCTTTCAGTATTCCTTCCTGCAACTAAGGGTATTGATGAGAAAATTACCTGTGTCCCTGACCCCTCAACTAGTTTCCCCAGTGCCCCGAAGTCCCTTTTGATAGCTTTTAAACTTCTTGTATTTACTTCTTTACTTCCCACATTCACTTCACTTAACTACTAAAGGGTAGTAATTAGAAGGCTTAACCAAACTAGGCAGTCTTCTGGTAATGTCTCAGACCCAGGCCCCAGGGAGGCAGCAGACTTCCCTGTGGGAGTGATCCAGCCAACATATGGGTCCTTCTGTTTCCTTCAGAAGGGAATCACCTATAACAATTACCCTCCTCTTTTTTTTTTTTTTAGGTTACATGTTCTAATGCAGGGGCATTGGAACTCGATGATCTTTAAGGTCCCTTCCAACTCTAACCATTCTATGATTCTATGATACTTCAAAACAAAACAAAACAAAACAAAACAAAACAAAACAAAACAAAAAAAAACAAAAAAAAACAAAAAAAAACAAACCAAATCACAAAGTTTTTGAACATTTCTTTGGATAAGCAAGATCAGTGTTCTCTTTTGATATAGCAATGTGTATATTTTTATGACCATTTTCAGCTCCTGGAACCTGATCCCCTGATGTTGATACAGCTCTACTGTGGAAAGAATACAGCTGCATTTTGATTCCCTTGGTTGCTATGAAAGTGTCTATTAATGAAATAATTTTTGGAGTAAGTAAGATTGATCAAAGTAAACTTTGACCAGTAATGTCAGGGGAAAAAATAATAAATAAATCAATTTTTCATTCTATTGCTGTTCTCTGATGTATTACAAACCTTCCAGTGGTATATATGATCTGCAATTCTGTTTAACCTCTTCACTATCTCAAGCTTTATTCAATTTCTTTGCTGATTTCCCATGATTTTTTATAGAACAGATTTCTTACTGTAGTATTACATGAAAAAATTTTTACATCGGGTATTTTCTGGATAGACAAGAAGTGAAATGTTAATTAGATCTAAGCATACATTTACAGTTGAACACTTAAAGACAACCATTTAATTCCTGTGTGCTCATGAGACTAATTCCCATCTTCTTAGGTAAATTCAGTTTTGCTCAGAAGAATAACCCCTTCTAAAGAAAGATATTTGGTACTGATAGCTAACAGATGTTCATTATGTTATATGTCTGTTTTGAGGATAACAGTCTTAAACTAATGTACATCAGTTATTGTTGTTCATATATTAAATAAACAAACATACATACATACATGTATAAAAATCTACCTTTTAGGAAGAACAGATGAATTGAATGGGAATACCTGGATATGTGGCTGGCACCATTCTCAAAGTTTTGCCTTCTGTGATCATGAATCTATATTTGAGAAACCAGATGTTTTACGAGCAGATAGAATTCACCTGACCAAGTAACTTACCAGACTTATATGTGGACCTTAAGATAGACATGAACCTGAAGGGCTATGAAAATGATCAGAAAGCTGGAGTAACTCTCTTATGAAGAAAATCTTGGAGATCTGGGGCTCTCTCAACCTGGAGAAGGTGCTGAGAAGATCTCTTGTTCTTATGAACAACAATGTGAGTACTTTAAACTGCATCATCATGCACTATATGCTATGCTAAATTGGTTAAAAAGTATTGTTAAAGGGGGAAAAATCAATCAAACAAACAAGGCAAAAAACAAGCACATGTATGAAAGCCATTTCTCCTTATGTTCTTTAATAATCTCATCAGATTTAATTAAAATTGTAATAAAAACAGGTGATGAGCAAAGCAAATTGTATCAATTCTTGTTAGCACTGAAATGACTTTCAAAAGTGCAACAGTATGGAAATCATTTAATCACTTGTTAAAAGCAGAATTTCTTTTTCTCATCAACAGAGTTTACACACATACATGTGTCTTTAAAAAGATAATATTATTTCATTTCATGTGATTATTTCCCACCCTCTGTCCTCTGTTGGAAATACCAGAAGATTTGAATGTGCTATGTTATACACTGAGAAGTATTGCTTCTAAGAATCTGTGGAAAGAATAATTTCTGTTTGTCTGAAATTTAGGTCCCACTGAAGTCAGATTTCATTCTATGTTACTAAATATGTATGGAGTTACCAGTGTGGCACTTTTCACCATTACAGAGAACAGAAACAGTGCCTTTCAATTATTCTCATCAAAGTTGCAGCATATGCATTAAAAGAAATGTCTTCATCCTAAACAATTTTAGGTTATTATTAATATACAGTTATATATCAGTTATTGGGGAATTTCCACCAGCAGCTGGGTGACAGATGTCTATGCATCATATCTTAGAGACAATTTTAAGTTTGAATTCCTGTAGCTACTGTATAAATTTAAAATCATGCTTCAACACAAAGTTTGCATGATTAAGGTCAAATTCTGCAGTTACATAATAAGTCATGTAAAATTTTATGAAAGTGTACAAAACTTAAAAGAGAAGAAATAAGCTAGATATTCTGGAAGAAAATCAGAGCCTGGGAATGAAACAAAAATCTTAAAGATAGATATTAGTTGTCATAAATAAAGATGAAAAAAGATTCCATTAACTAAAGGTTCCTTCTTATTGATATGGGTATGAAAAATAAAACTGCTGGATGATGACATTTTCTTTTAAATTTAACTTTAATGGTGGTGAAGAGGATGGAGCTTAATGTGAATAAAAGAATGAGAATATTTTTTGGAAAAAATACACACACACAGAGGTACAAAAAGTGAGTCTTGCTATAAATTTCTTTCTCTTATAAAGACCATAAAGATACCATAGTCCAAGAATTAGATGTTTCTGGTGGTTTGAGACAAAAATGAGACAAAAATGAGACAAAAATTAACAGTATAGAGGCATTGTTTTGCCTTTAGAGAGTAGTAACAGAGATGGAAATACCTGGGAGAGCATCTTATTGCAGAGAATTGTCAATGTAACCATAATATAAACCAAATGATCCTAGAATGTGTCTGAAAATATATTTCTACTAGAAATAACACATTTAGTGAAAAGGTAATAAGTTCTCATCTGGAACACCAAGTAAATTCTGGTTACACTGTTGTATTATCTTAAGTAGTTTTAGTTGCAGAAACAGGATATTAATAATATAAACACCATCCAGGTTCTTCCTGGAGCCCATGATAAATAGATCACTGTGATAAATAAATCACAAAATTTTATTCATAAAACCAACCTGCATGAATGAGCAAGGAGCTTCTGGAAAAACTCAAATGGAAGAAGGAAGTTTACAGAATGAGGGAAAAAGGACTGGCTACTTGGGATGAATATAGGAACATTGTCAGAGTATGCAGAGATACAGCGAGGAAGGCTATGACCCACTTTGAATGAAATATGGCAAAATATGTCAAGGACAATAAGAAAACCTTCTTCAAATACATTGGTAGCAAAAGGAAAACAAGTGAAAATATGAGCCTGCTACTTAATAAGATGCTGATGGAGCATACAGAGATGGCGGAGTTACTCAATGCCTTCTTTGGTTCAGTCTTTCCTTCTAAGGCTGACCTTCAGGAATTCCAGACCCTGGAAGTAGTAAAGAGAGCCTGGAGAAAGGAAGACTTTCCCTTTGTTGAGGAGGATGGGGTTAGAGATCATTTAGGAAAACTCAGCTTGGGCCCTGATGGGATGCACCCATGAGGAAGCTTCCAGATGTTATTGTAGAGCCACTTTCCATCATCTTTGGAATGTCATGGAGAACAGGAGAGGTGCCTGAGGACTGAAGGAAAGCCAATGTCACTCCAGTCTTCAAAAAGAGTAAGAAAGGACCGAGGAAATTATAGTCTCAGTCAGCATCACCTCCCTTTCCAGGGATGGAACAACTCTTTCTGGATGTCATCTCTAAGCATGCGGAGGAAAAGAAGGTTATTGGGAGCGGTCAGCATGGATTCACCAAGGGGAAACCATGCTTGGCCAATCTGATAGCCTTCTGTAATGGCATGACTGGCTGGGTAGATAAGGAAAAAGAAGTGGCTTCAGCAAGGCTTTTGACACTGTCTCACATAACATTCTCATAGGTAAGATTAGGAAGTGTGGGTTAAATGAGTGAAGAGTGAGGTGGACTGAGAACTGGCTGAATCCTGAACAGAGCTCAGAGAGTTGTGATCAGCAGTACATGGTCTAATTGGAGGCCTTTAACTAGTGGTGTTCCCCAGGGCTGTCTTGTCCAATATCAGTGACCTGGATAAGGAGACAGTGTATCCTCGACAAGTTTCCTGAGGACACAAAACTTGAAGGAATGGCTGACACCATCAATGACCAGACATCTGTGCTACCATTCAGTGAGATCTGCATAGCTAGAGAGTTGGGCAGAGAGGAATCTAATAAATTTCAACAAGGGCAAGTGCAGGGTCCTGCATCTAAGGAGGAATAACCCCATGCAATAACAAAGGTGACGGGTTGACCTGCTGGAAAGCAGCTCTTCAGAGAGGGACCTGGGTCTTGGTAGACAACCAGTTGCCCATGAAACAGCAATGTGCCCTTGTCAACAGGAAGACCAGTATGCTACAAGTGTGCATTTAAAAGAGCATGGCTAGCAGGTCAAGGGAGGTCATCCTCTCCCTCTACTTTGCCCAGATGAGGACACATCTGGAGTACTGTGATCAGTTTGAGGCTCTAGTTTTTGTTTAAAAAAGACAGGGAACTACTGGAGAGGGTCCAGCAGAGGGCTACAAAGATGATCAAGGGAATGGAGCAGTTCTCTTATGAGGAATGACTGAGATACCTGGGTCTGTTTAGCCTGGAGAAGAGAAGACTGGGAGGGGAATCTCATTAATGCTTATAAATAGCTAAAGGATGGGTGTCAAGAAGATGGTGCCAGACTCTTCATTGTTGATCATTGACAGGACAAAAAAGCAACAGGCACAAAGTGGAAGACAGAAAGTTCTGTCTGAACATGAGAAAGGACTTCTTTAATTTGAGAGTGCCAGAGGACTGGAACAAGCTGCCTGGAGAAGTTGTGACATCTCCTTCTCTGGAGATATTCAAAACCTACCTCTCCAACCTGATAGGTTGGACCTAGCAGGTCTCCTAGGTGGACCTGCTTTGGCAGGGAGGGTTGTCTAAATGTTCTCTGAAGGTTCTTTCCAACCCCTACCATTTTGTGATTCTGTGATACAGCCCCTTGGCACTGCACACAACTGGATTTGGAAAGGAGATGTACCTGAGTTGGATGATAAGAGAAAAAAAATTCAGGGAATATAATGAAAAGAACAGAGAAGAGGCTGGATATAGGCAAGGAGAAATAAAAGAGAGAGAAATCAGTAAGTCTAATATGAAGAAAATCCAGTCAATATTGGGAAGATAAATAGACCGGGGTGCGAACCCCAAATAAAGAACCACATAACCTTGATATTGTCTCATTTTGGTATGGCAGTTAATTACAGACCTTTTTTTTTCTACCTCACTCCCACCTTATTCAGGCAGGAAGGACAGTGACTCAGGATACTCCAGCTATTCAGTGATTAGTTTCATCCTCGTTGTTCAGTGTGTGTCCCTAGGCGTTATTTACTGCTTGCTATTGAAAGCCTGCTCTGTATACAGAATTATTAATTTCCTTATAGACTCATTCCAACCTTCACTTCAGCTGATTCAGCCCTTAGGTATATTCAGTCCCTGCCCATTAACTAAAACGTACCTACAGATTTAGTCTTTTCCCAGCTCTATTCCTCAAATCATTCTTCCAGCCCTACTAAATAGTTCACAGAGTCTGGAGCTGCTGACTCCTGAGGCTGCAAAGGAGTAAGGCTCTTTATTTTATTAATGTTCACTAATGGGTTTATTAATGCTCAGTAGGTATTTCATTTCATTGGTTTATGTTTCCTTTCAAGAGCACACACTCTGTCCTCTGGAGCTGTGCTTTATTTTGTATTGGCTGGCTAAAGAAGAAGTTCATTTGTCCTGTGCCATTACTGCCATCTGCCTTGTCAGGCCTTTCTTGAAAATGAAACTGCATCTCAACAACTTTGCCCTTGGTTAAATAAATAAGCCATAACTGTAGCTGTAACATCATTATCGGAGTATGAGTCTGAAGGTCTTAGGATTTATTAGGGTGATGTGGCCATTACCATTGCAACTTGACTTTATTGTATTCACCTTGGTGCATAACATCATCTATGCACCACTTGTCGGGCTACTGCAAAAAGGCCCTACAACTTCAACTCTATTCTAAGAAGATTCTCTCCCTGACAGACATGCACACAAACAACCTTTTAATCTTCTTTGCTTTCCTAATGTCTGTCCTTGGAGTCTTTGTTTTGCCTGTTTGAACTCTTTTCATCTGACTTCTACAAAGCAAGCAGTGAAAGACACCAGGTGTAGTGAGTGCAATGACAACACAGATGCTATTTCTGAAAACAGAAATTAATGATGGAAGACTGTAACAGTCATCTCAGACCAGAATTACTTGGGAGAAGATGAAACATATTCTCAACTAATATAATTATCATAGTTGGTTTTAAATGAATTAATTTTTAACATTATTATTACTTTCTCTATTTTAACTGTAGGACTCAAAGTCCTTGAAAAAAGCAGCAGCAGTAATTATAACATTGCATTTAATTTCCATGCAGCATATGTTGACTTACTACTATACAACATAGATACAGTGAAATTCCTTGAATGCAATACATTTCTCATTCTGTGCATGAGCAATTTTGTCCACAGTCTATTCTCTACATTACAACAAAACTAATTGACAAAAAAAAAAAACAGTGTTTGCACAAAAATGAAGGTGGCATTATACATCCTTTGGAAAACTTGTGTCTAGAGAAATATTGAATTCTGAAAGCTAGGGAGTCCACAGTTACATGTATGATAATTCAAGCCCAGTTGTCTTTGAGTAAAATCCCAATACACACATTGTACACATCATCATTTAGCTCTTACAGATGCTATGAACACCAGGGGATAAAATCACATTTCTTCTATAAGACTCTTTACACCTTTTTTCTACTTAGAATTTGTATTTGAATTTGTATTTTGTATTGAGGTAAGCAACCTTGTATACTAAGCAGGAAGTGTAGACTTCAGTGTGTGTTTAAACACTGAATTTACTTAATAAAAACAAACAAAACCCCAACAAACCCAACAGATTAAATTTATAATATTTTAAAATTAATTTGATGGGTCCTTTATTTTTGCTTTGAAGCTGTTTTTTTTTTGATCAGTCCCATGAAAGTTATTTTCAATATTATATTAAAAACATAAATTCCATATCAGAAACTCTTGATAATATTCAGAATGTCTTCACAGAAATGTTATACAGCTGTATATCAAGAAAAGTAAAAAAAAACAAAACAAAAACCAAACAACCACAAGCAAAGACAATGTCAGTGGAATGTGAGCACAGATGATTCTTAGAAATCTTCCTTTTAAGGGCTTCCTTTTATTGTGCCCTTATATAATTCACATGGTTTCTTGAACCACACAAATCATTTTACATCTGTGCTTAATAGATACATCTCCAACTAGTCTTTCCAGTTTTGTGGAAAAATTTATACCAAACTCTTCATATGCTGAAAATGGTGTCTATTAGAAATTGTAAGAGCAGGCTATAATTGTTTTCTTCTTCTTTGTGACCCTTTTCTCTCAATATTCCTGCTTCTCTAACTTGTTCCAGCCATTTTTCTATGCTTTTTATTTTTTTTTTTTTTTTCCCCCAGACTCAGGTTTCCTTTACCTTTCCATAGATAATTGTCATTCTAAACATACAATAAACATTGTGACTATCTCTTTTTCTTTAACTTGTCTTCTATTTGCCTTCTAAAATTTTCTTCTTCAAGTGATTCAGATGCAGGTATTATTTGTAATCAGCTACCACTGTCTTTATCATTTGCTCCAATGACTTTCTCTCCTTAAACTGAAGCCATATTACACTCTTTGCAATGTTTAAATTTCACTCTTTATTTTACACCTTTTCACTATTTCAATTATTTTCCTCATTGTTGAATGCTTTGTTATACTGTCCGTATTGATTTTCTTTTGGTCAATGATACCCCTTTCTTCCCAGAAGCAAATGCTATACCTTATGCTTTAATCAAATTACTCTGACCAAAGTATCTTTTTGTTTAGTGATTACTTTCTAATTTCAACTGCTCCATCCTTTGCTTTCCTGGCTAGCTGCCTTCAACCTTGTTAAATGTGCTCTTACTGAAATATAGCCCTTTTTTTGGTTTCCATTACTGTGTTTGTTCCTGTTTCTACCACTGTCTAATTGTTCTTTAAATTTGTTCTTCAGAGAATCCTCTTCTTTCTCTCCATCCATTAAAGAATTATCTCTTTCCTATGCCATAAAAATGTTTTCCACATTTGTGCATGAAACCAAATTCATCATGGTTAAAACAGAGGTCTTAATATGTCTCTCTGTACTCCTACCATTTTTATGTTTTCTGTAGACCTGCTGATGGATTCCCTTCTGTGTCTCAGGTTGTTGATAATGATGGTAAGCAGCATTAGGTCCAAAAAGAATGACTAGGTGCTGAAATGAGGCTGATCAACTTCTCTAGATTCTCCTTCTTGCCACTCTTGAAGGTGAGTGCAACATTTTCATTTTCAGTTCACTGGGAGGATACATTTATCTTTCAAAGACAATAGAGAGTGGTCTTACAAAGATGTTAGCAAAAATCCCTCAGAACCCATTAATTTCTTCCATCACATTCATGTTTGGGCAAAATGTCCCATTTCAATGTCCAGTTCATTTAAAGTTCCAACAATTGTATTTGCATTGTTTTATTGTCAGCTACTTGTAGTCAACCCAAAGAAGTTAATTTTTTATATATATATTTTTTTATGATCTGGCAGTTTTTTATGTATTTATCTTTCACAATTAAAAGCAAACTGAGAATTTAATAATTTTCTGGTATTGTTACACTTAGCTTTTAAGGCAAGAACATGTTTTATGCTCTAGGTCAAACAATCTAACTTATAAAAGCCAGCATATTATTCTCACATAGGTGACCCTGCTATTTGTAACATATTTCTGTATGAGATAGCAGTAGGTTGCATTTTCAGTTGTAACTTAAGCTAAAGTTCTGTCATTTCACACCAGTGAGGATTTCACATTGCCTATTTTTTCCTAAATAAAGTATAATGGAATATTTTAAAAAATAAATAATTTATGGTCTTCCTTTTTCTTACCTAGGAAGGTCAAATAGTACATAAGAATTGGAATATATCAGTTTTACTGAATCCTGGAATATCAGGGAAGAACAGAATAAAAATTCCAATTTAAAAAAAAAAAGAAAAAAAAAAAAGAAAAGAAAACTGTTTAACTGCTGTATTCATACTAAGAAATCAATATATTTGGGTCAGGAACACAGTTGTAAAAATATAGATGGTCAAAGAGTGATAGAAATTGACAGGCACTAAATCCATACATATCTCACTGATCTTTGATGTCTCTGAGTTTTTTTGGCACTTCAATGTGAGAAAAGCGTAACTTGCTTTTTAAAAATGTGCTGTCATCTATGCTTAGAGACAAGCACACAAAAATATAGATGTGCCCTACTGAACTTCATGTGTCTCACTGAAGTACCCATGGAGCATGGGAGCACGGTCATTTTAGAGTTTTCCTATAAGCAGTGGAAACCTAAAAGGAATAATTTAGTGGGCTAAATCATCCTCCAGATTGTTTTTCTATCTCCATTTATTGTAAATGACAATGAGAACATCTGGTCTTCTGTTTAACATGTTTCATTTGAAAAATTAAGAAAACTTAGTCAAAACTATGACTAAGGAATTTCAATGCTGTCATAACATTTAAACCTTTTTGACCTATACTTTCCAGAGCCACTTCTATAGCAATAAATAAATAAAATATAGGAAATATTGCTCATAATTCTTTTTAACTGTCTATTAACAATAACAGTAACAAAATCTTATAGTATTTGGATGAGTTCCATGTTTGCAATGCCATTTGATATAATCTTTATGTATTTTATAATTAAAATACATTGAATCTGCTCTTTTGTTTCATAAATATGTTAAATATCAAATTACTTGGTAGCATAGAAATTCCTTGAACACATTCTGTCCATATGCACAGGGAATTTATGATGTAGATGTTCATATTAAACAACTAAGCAAATAAAGAGTTGCCCCAGAGACTCATAACACTGAACTGCCATAGTTCATTTACTGCTATATTTACAAAAAATGTTTATCCATTCTTGCTCTGTTTATTTGACCCCATATTTTAACACACCTAAGTTTGGAGTCACAGAGGGAGAAATATGTTTCTAGAATATTTATCAGTTAATTGGACAAAAATCCTTTTCTTAAATGACTTTTTTTTAAATTAAATTTCCTTTGTAATGTGGAAGCTACATTGCAGGTAAAGATGTTAGTACACGTACAGTTATCTAAATGGGATGACTTCTGCCTTTCATGAATCACAGTCAAGATTTTTAGCATAAATTCTATTTAGCATCAGTTCTGTTATTATTAGTTTAGTTTATGTCTTGTTTTAATGCTACCAATGTCATAATTATTATTTTAAATATAAATAATTTTATATTATATATATTATATATTATATATATACCTAAGTAAGAATACAAGAAGAGGGCAAGGGTATATGGCCTTTTGTCCCAGTTTCAGCTGGGATAGACTTAATCTTCTTTATAGTGGCTGCCAAGTTCCATATTTGGTATGAAAGGGCTATTGATAGTGCATATTGGTTTAGTTATTGCTAGGTGATGTTTATATTAGTCAAGGATTTTATTCAGCTTCCCATAGAAGCTGAGAANTTTACAAAAAATGTTTATCCATTCTTGCTCTGTTTATTTGACCCCATATTTTAACACACCTAAGTTTGGAGTCACAGAGGGAGAAATATGTTTCTAGAATATTTATCAGTTAATTGGACAAAAATCCTTTTCTTAAATGACTTTTTTTTAAATTAAATTTCCTTTGTAATGTGGAAGCTACATTGCAGGTAAAGATGTTAGTACACGTACAGTTATCTAAATGGGATGACTTCTGCCTTTCATGAATCACAGTCAAGATTTTTAGCNTTTTTTAATTATTATATTTTTTTTAGGATTATTATGTTATTGTTATTGTTATTTTTGCTATTTTACTTTTCCATTATTTCTCTATTAAATTTTATCTTAACCATGAGGGGTTTTTTTTCCCTTTTCCCTTCTTTTCTCCTTCTTCTCCCTACCCTTCTTAGGGGGGAAAAGTGAGTAAGTGGCTGCGTGGACCTAGTTTCCAGATGGGGTTAAACCATGACATCCTTCCCTGCAAGTAACCTCCTAGATTCCAACTATTTCCAGATAGCATTTTCATGTAATTATCATTAACCTGAACATCTTGATACTGGGTAGTAGCTTTGAGTTAATTTTTAAAGTAGTGTGAAGTTTAAATCTGAACTTGGGAATCCCTCTTCCCATGTGCTTCACTTTACAGTACACATAGTAATCTCGCTTGTTAAATCTAACACAGCTTTGCCAACAAATGCAGTCTGAGCAACAAGAGTGCATGTAATTTCATTCTGCTTTTGGATCATATTTCAAGGAATGAGTATCAAGTGGTATCAAGTAAGTGCTATGCCCGTTTATTTGTTGATCTCGGTGCCTGTAAGAATATCACATATTACAAGTATGAACATCACATTTAATCATGCTTTTTTTTTCTTTTTTTTTNCATCTATGCTTAGAGACAAGCACACAAAAATATAGATGTGCCCTACTGAACTTCATGTGTCTCACTGAAGTACCCATGGAGCATGGGAGCACGGTCATTTTAGAGTTTTCCTATAAGCAGTGGAAACCTAAAAGGAATAATTTAGTGGGCTAAATCATCCTCCAGATTGTTTTTCTATCTCCATTTATTGTAAATGACAATGAGAACATCTGGTCTTCTGTTTAACATGTTTCATTTGAAAAATTAAGAAAACTTAGTCAAAACTATGACTAAGGAATTTCAATGCTGTCATAACATTTAAACCTTTTTGACCTATACTTTCCAGAGCCACTTCTATAGCAATAAATAAATAAAATATAGGAAATATTGCTCATAATTCTTTTTAACTGTCTATTAACAATAACAGTAACAAAATCTTATAGTATTTGGATGAGTTCCATGTTTGCAATGCCATTTGATATAATCTTTATGTATTTTATAATTAAAATACATTGAATCTGCTCTTTTGTTTCATAAATATGTTAAATATCAAATTACTTGGTAGCATAGAAATTCCTTGAACACATTCTGTCCATATGCACAGGGAATTTATGATGTAGATGTTCATATTAAACAACTAAGCAAATAAAGAGTTGCCCCAGAGACTCATAACACTGAACTGCCATAGTTCATTTACTGCTATATTTACAAAAAAATGTTTATCCATTCTTGCTCTGTTTATTTGACCCCATATTTTAACACACCTAAGTTTGGAGTCACAGAGGGAGAAATATGTTTCTAGAATATTTATCAGTTAATTGGACAAAAATCCTTTTCTTAAATGACTTTTTTTTAAATTAAATTTCCTTTGTAATGTGGAAGCTACATTGCAGGTAAAGATGTTAGTACACGTACAGTTATCTAAATGGGATGACTTCTGCCTTTCATGAATCACAGTCAAGATTTTTAGCATAAATTCTATTTAGCATCAGTTCTGTTGTTATTAGTTTAGTTTATGTCTTGTTTTAATGCTACCAATGTCATAATTATTATTTTAAATATAAATAATTTTATATTATATATATTATATATTATATATATACCTAAGTAAGAATACAAGAAGAGGGCAAGGGTATATGGCCTTTTGTCCCAGTNAATTATTATATTTTTTTTAGGATTATTATGTTATTGTTATTGTTATTTTTGCTATTTTACTTTTCCATTATTTCTCTATTAAATTTTATCTTAACCATGAGGGGTTTTTTTTCCCTTTTCCCTTCTTTTCTCCTTCTTCTCCCTACCCTTCTTAGGGGGGAAAAGTGAGTAAGTGGCTGCGTGGACCTAGTTTCCAGATGGGGTTAAACCATGACATCCTTCCCTGCAAGTAACCTCCTAGATTCCAACTATTTCCAGATAGCATTTTCATGTAATTATCATTAACCTGAACATCTTGATACTGGGTAGTAGCTTTGAGTTAATTTTTAAAGTAGTGTGAAGTTTAAATCTGAACTTGGGAATCCCTCTTCCCATGTGCTTCACTTTACAGTACACATAGTAATCTCGCTTGTTAAATCTAACACAGCTTTGCCAACAAATGCAGTCTGAGCAACAAGAGTGCATGTAATTTCATTCTGCTTTTGGATCATATTTCAAGGAATGAGTATCAAGTGGTATCAAGTAAGTGCTATGCCCGTTTATTTGTTGATCTCGGTGCCTGTAAGAATATCACATATTACAAGTATGAACATCACATTTAATCATGCTTTTTTTTTCTTTTTTTTTTCTTTTTTTTTTTTTTTTCTGATATAGACTTCTGTACAGTGAGACCAGAACTGAGATAAACAATTTTCTTTTTTATATAAAATACCAAGCAACAATCTCTGTATTTGAAGAGTAATACTTCTGAGTTTATGGTTTCCAGGACACATATTGAACATGTTTTATTGCCACTTTGATGAATTATTAAAATTTAAGTTATTAGAAACAAAAATGCTGTCCTTTTAAACAGGATAAACCATAGCAAGTCATCCTTCTCTCAACATCTACACAACAAAACTGAAGCACTCTAGGTACAGGACACTGTATTGGCAGTGTAAACTCTAATTCAAGCTTTTCTTCAGCTCATAATGAAGACAAAGTTATTTGGTGCTCTAGACCCCTTGGGGTTTTTTTGTTTGGTTGGTTGTTTTTTTTCCTTTTAAAAAGTTCAGATTGCAAGGCCTTCCAGAGCAGTTGGTACCTCAGCAAGTAGTCTTTTTATTCTAATGTTAGCCATCTAAATGCTAGGTATTGTGTGAGATATTCAGACTTAATGAGAAATGAGAGAGAGAGGGAGATAAAAATGCCTTTCCTGAAGAAAAAGGGAGTTAAGTCTAGGTGGCTACACTTCAGATGACTGAAGTTAGATGTGATTAATTCTGTCCTTAATAGTTTAGTGCAGTGCCTGACACAGGAAAGTTTTAATATTTATAGGCAACTCAAATACTGAGATGAAATTAACAAGAATGTAAAAGTAAAATCTGGGCTGTTAAAGGTAGGAACTAAAAGACTCTTATGCTCTTTTCCCTACACTTGGCTTTCAGTTTCAGTAGCAGACACAAGTTTGCCCTCTATCTCTTGCTGGTAAGGTGTTTAGTCTGACTTGATGTGTCATTGTATGAGCACATGGAATCTGGTAACTAAAGATCCTATAATACACTTCATCAGTTCCTGCTGTCATGGCTTTATTCCAGCTAGGGTAATTACGTTCTGCCTACCTACATTTCCTGGGGTTTCAATTGGATTTGCTGTTCTTCTAGACTTTCTGCTTCATTTTGTCCTGTAATATTCACGTGTGTTATATTTCAGTGGTAGGTAAAATGAACGTTATTAACACCTATCATGCTCACAGGCTGAATAAACAAGTTCTGTACAGCACTTGGAATTCCAATGATGAGAGATGCTGCAGAAGTGAAGAGCAGGTATCATTAGCTCATCATTAATCTTTGTCAGTACCCAAAATTCATAGTCCGAGTATGTGAGTCATATGATGTTAAATGTTTTCCTTTTAATGTTTAAGTAATATGGCATACCTTAAAGGACCGGTAAAGTAAGCAAGTAACATATCAATAAAGACAATGTAAAAATATTTTGACCCAATACAGATGAAATGCAATACCCTAGAATTCTTTAAAAGGTTATCTTGGCTTGGTTTATAACAAACAGATATTATCTGATAATTTACTGAAATAAAATTAACTAATTTTCTTGAATGAACAGAAAATTCACTTTTGTACTGGAGGTGAAAAAGGATTTTTTCCCTGATACACAGAATAACATATCATTAGTTAGATTTGGTTTGAATTAATTATTTCTTTTCCTGAAGACATTAATAATTTGACATTGTTGGAAACAGCGTATTGGACTAGCTGGAAAAATGACTGTAAGAGAAACTTAGAATCTAGGGCCAGAGGGACTGTTAAATGACTTAATGTGATCAGTGGACAATGCATTTAATTCAGTTTCACATATTAACAACAATATTTGTTTGGATTGTACATTCCTAAATTACATGACAATCTCAGGAGGCCAAAGGGTCTAATTGCTTCCAAGGGGTATAGGCTTTGCTGATTTGGACTGCTATAATAACCTGTTACATGTCTTTTAGAATGTTAACCAGCATATATTCTCTTTGCAGAGAAACATGCCAGTGCACTCTCCCCTTCTACTCAGATGCTAAACATTACCTAAACTTAAGAAAATATTCTAGGTTACCCTGCAGTCTTTTATTTCCCTCCATAAACTTCAACATCTTTCCTGTACCATTAATTAAAGGTTCAAGATAACTGTGGACAAAATCAAAACCAAATTATCTCATATGGAGAAGTTTTTGAGCTTATAAAATCTTTTCTGACGCTACACGTCCAGCAGATGTACATGAGTGCTACCATCATCAATTTTTGAATATTACCCTCCTTGCTGTAGGCTGAGACATCTACTAGACTGGGTTACTCAAAGTCCAATTCACCGTGCCCTTTAACACTTCCAGGGATGCAGGATCCAGAACTTCTCTGAGAAGCCTGTGCCTGTGTCTCATCACCTGCAGGGTAAAGAATTTTTTTCATAATATCCAATCTAATAGAAAAAGTCAAAATGGGAATCCACTAATACACAGATTATTTTTTTCTAATGCTGAATGCAGGTCTTCTTTTGAGAACCAGGAAGTTTGCAACTACGTTGAGAAGCTGCACAAGCAAGCAGGTGTGAGCATACAATTTGGATTTCATAACACTACATCTGACTTTATAGATAGTAAGTATTCAAAATAACATACACTTGAATGATGTGTACATACATGTTTTCTTAATGTTTAGATGCTAAGCTATAATTATTAAGAAAATAAACATAAAAAAAAGTATGCAAAATTAGATACTTCACATAGTTTATAAAAGCAGGGTAGAAATTATATGTAGCTACCCAAGAAAGTGATCTTATATTTAAATGGAATCAGTTGCTTTCTAGAAGAGACTGTTTGATTATAGGGATTCCTAACATAGACCCCTCTCTCCTAGGAGAGAAGAACTCCTATTATAAGGTCCCTGGTCAGGTAGCTGCTACTAAGTAGGAATAATTTGGCATCAAACTTAGAAAATCGCACAGTCTTGTTAAAGACCAGCAAAAAATATCTTACTGACAGAGCAAGAAACATAACCAATAAAATTAATAACCGTTAATATAAATGAGAATAAAAAGATTCATGTAAAAAAAATAAAGTAAAAAAATGCATTGTGGGTGAGCTACAAGTAAAAGAAGAGTGAAGGCAGAAACAAAAGCTGCAAAACTAAAAATAGAACCCGTGCTTTTCTGTGTGGGATAGCCAATAAACTTTTATATAGACAATTTTCTAGAATATGGGCTGAATCCCGAGAAAGAAGTTGCACCTTTTACTCCCTTCTTAATGACAGCAGTCGAAGGAAGATAAATGACAAAAGAAAGTCCACTGTCTGATTTATAAGAAAGTGAGCTTTGCCTCTGAACTTTGTTTATAACATTTTTAAATGGTTATTTCCTAAAAAAAAGGCTTTTCAGTTTGAGTTGCTCATGTGATATGGCTAAGGTAAAAATGATTTTATTAAGCCTGATTACACTAAACCATGAACTAGTGTTGGTTCAATTAATTCTGCCTTTTCACAACTTCTGCATCTGTAGAAACATGAGGCATTTGAGAAACTGGTGCCAAAAAGTGTAGTCAGACTATCAATATTACGAGGATTAGGTTACTGCTGATCTGGAGTTTTCAGAATATTGGTTTTAGACTTGAGTGTGTTTCTTATTAAAGTATTTTGTTGGGAGATTTTTTTTTATTGTTTTAATGGTTTAGATGTATCTCATCTATTTTTAAATCATGGTGTCATAAAATAATTTATTTTGGAAGGGACCTCTGGAAATCCATCTCATCCAAGTCTTCGACCAAAGTAAGGTTACCTTGAAAATTAGATCGTGTTACTTACATCTTCATCTAATAAACTTCTATCCACACAGTGACAGAGAATTGGTAGCTATTGTACAAACCATTCCAGTACTTGTGTTTTCATGTCTGTTGTGTTGTTTCTTTATATCCAACTCAGATAGGACCATAGGATAATTCAGGCTGGCATGCGGATCATTTAGGTCAAAGTCTGGTTGAAAGGAGGCTCAAATATGAGGTCATACCACAGTGATAAGAATGTTTTCTAAAAAGGTTTCACCTCCAAAGATGGAGACTACTCAGCCTCTTTAATGTGCCCAGAAATATCGTCAAAGAGCACTTACTTGATTTTCCCAAAAAGTGAAGTGAACCTGACTGTCCTATAGTTCTCTGAACCATTCTTTTGGGCTTTTTTGAAGATCAATGTGTCATGGGTGGAGTTATTAACTTCATTCATAAGAGAGAAGTAGTGAAATACTCATTAAGGTGAAGCAGACATTTAACATATTTAGTAGTAAATGCAACAGTATTTTACAAGAACAATGCCAAGGTACACTTGTTTGTTTACTGCATAGAGGACAGGGTCAGACAAGTTGTCAGGGAGACCCTCTGTTGAGTCATGAGGTTCAGAAAGGACCCCCTTGTTTTCTAAAGTCCTTCTCAGAGAGGAGTCTAGGTGCAGCTGGATCCAGTCCTAGTCCCAGACTTGGTCAGTGGTTTATATCTAAAGGATTAGATATTCACAATCAATCCTTTATATTACTTAGCTAAGATTTCAAGGTTTAACATGCTATTAGTCACTTACCGAGAATCTGTTGCGGCAAGGAATCTCTCAACCTCAAGGAGTAGATCCTTAAGCAAGTATCTTTACAAAAGGGGACATCCTGATGTGCAGCCTGATGACATATAGGAGAGCTCAAAGGGCTGTCAGGCTGTCCACTGTTTATACAGGAAGATAATTGACCTACAGTCATACTTTATGAGAATAAGATATCTAAGTCTCCACTCCAGACAGTGTTAGGACTGTGTTGTCAGCCATCCTCCAAAGTCCAGGTGCAACTTATCACAACCCCCACTGATGGCCATGGCCCAAGCAGAAGCAGTTATCAGGGGCGAAGAGGGAAACAAACAGGGAAAGCTCATAGCTATAGAATGCAGTGCTTCCTTTTTCTCCCATCGTCAAGAAACTTCACCAGCCTCCATTATCCATGATTCCTGTTTGCCACAAATTGTGCTAATTGCTTCTTTGAGTTTGTCATGCCCTTGTCTGAAAAGTCTTTGTAATTTCTACAACATTCAAAATAGAGATCTGAATATACCTCTGGACTTTAGTGCTTTCTTAAATATTAAATCTGCCTAAATCAAAAGCCCTCAAACAATAAATAGCCTTTTAAAAATATGATTTCCTCCTTTGGTTAAAAAGGGGACAAAAGGATTTTATGATCAGATTCTAGGTATCTCACCTACGTATCTTTAGTGTGAAAAATCTTCTCGCACTTTGGTCTTATATCGACTTATCAGACCAGACCTTCATCTGCTTTAATGTGATTGTCCTCATTAAAGCATGTTATCTTATACCAAATCAAAAAGCAGTGAAAGAAGATAATAAAATTGACACGATATATTGGAAGAATGCAACATAGAATCATAGAATGGTTAGAGTTGGAAAGGACCTTGAAGATCATCGTGTTCCAACCCCCCTGTCATGGGCAGGGACACCTCCCACTGGACCAGCCTGGCCTTAAATACCTCCAGGGATGGGGTATACACAACCTCCCTGGGCAGCCTGTTCCAGTGCCTCACCACCCTCACAAGAAATAATTTTTTCCTAATATCCAATCTAAATCTCCCCTCTTCCAGTTTAAAACCATTACCCCTTGTCCTATCACTACGCTTCCTGACAAAGAGTCCCTCTCCTGCTCTCCTGTAGGCTCCCTTCAGATACTGGAAGGCTGCTATAGGGTCTCCCTGGAGCCTTCTCTTTTCCAGGCTGAACAGCCCCAGCTCTCTCAGCCTGTCCTCACAGCAGAGGTACTCCATCCCTCTAATCATATTTGTGGCCCTCCACTGGACCTGTTTTAACAATTCTATGTCCTTTCTCTGTTGAGGCCTCCACAGCTGGACACAGTACTCCAGGTGGGGCCTCACAAGCGCAGAGTAGAGGGGGAGAATCACCTCCCATGACCTGCTGGTTACACTTCTTTTGATGTAGCCCAGGATACAGTTGACCTTCTGGGCTGCCAGTGCACACTGCTGGTTCATGTTGAGCTTCTCATACATGAGCACTCCCAAGTCTTTTTCCTTAGGGCTGCTCTACAGCCATTCTCTGCCCAACCTGTATTTGTGCCCGGGATTGACACATCCCAGGTGCAGAACCTTGCATTTGGCTTGGTTGAACTTCATGCCATTTGCATTAGGGCACCTCTCAAGCCTGTCCAGGTCCCTCTGGATGGCATCTCTTCCCTCCAGCATGTTGACCACACCACTAAGCTTGGAGTCGTTCCAACCCCACTGCACATGGTGGGTTCTTCCTGAAGAGTCCGTAGCCCTCTATTCCAACACTCCAGTCATAAGAGCCATCCCACCATGACTCAGTAATGCCAATTAAATCATAGCTCTGGAGGAGTGCATACGTCTCTAACTCCTCTTGCTTGTTCCCCATGCTGCGTGCATTTGTGTAAAGGCACTTCAGCCGGGTGCCCAATGGGCCTGACTTTTCAGCTGGAAAGGCTCTATTTCCTTCGCGTTGTTGTTTAGGTGTTGTTTTCCATGTTCCCTTTACCTCCGCAGACTCTGATATGGGCCTGACATTGTCCCCCCCCATAAAGAGCCCTTGCCCCAAACATGTATAGCAAACTAATAAAATATCAATATTCAGAAGCCTACTCTATAATTTAAAAAGAATATCACTCAGCTGCCTTAGAATTGTTATCTTATTTCCCTGAAGTGTTGTACCACATGCTTCAGAGCAAGACCAATAAATAAACGACAGTAACTCAACTGAAGTTAATGTCAGACAATTTCTAGAAACATCTTTTTGACCTTAGCTCTGTTTCAGCTTGTGCAATGAAGCATGAAGATTAATGGACCTTTCAAGTATTTTCTATTGTAAGAAGCACTAAATGAAAACAGGAAAATGCAAGATGAGTATACATTTTGTTCAGAAAGCTGTGGGAATGAAAGACTTTAGATATGAGCTAATTAGCAGTGTGAGACAGTTTCCTCTGTAATGGACATGATGAGATAAATTGTCTGGGTTAATGGAAGAGAAAAAGTGCCATTATTCCCATAGTAGTCTATCATTTGCTTTGTGGATCCAGAAGTGATGGTGGACTGTTACTTAAAAGGTTAAATAAAAACAAAGCCTAAGATGTCTATAAGGAGAATATATAGGTACTCTGTATATGGCAGTGAACATTGTTTCCCACTACTAATATATATAAAATGTAATTTAAATTAGTTCTGGATATTTTTCAGGATAACATCTTTATTTTTGAAGAAGTACTCATCTGTCCTTTCTTTTCTTTTTTCTTTTGGTTAGGTTTTTTGTTGTTGTTGTTGTTGCTGTTAGTTGTTTTTTTTTCTTAGGTTTTTTGTTGTTGCTGTTGTTGCTGTTAAGATTTTTGTTTGTTTGTTTGTTTGTTCGTTTGTTTGTTTTCCAACTATAGCATCTATTTCAAAAACAGAGAATTTGGGATGCTAATAATCCTTGTTCCTAGTGCTGTTAAAATTAAATTGCCATTTATCAACTGATTGTTGTGGATCTGTGAGGCAATATTAAACCTCTCCCTTTACAGTGGTAAAAATAGTACAATATATCAAATAACACATTTTAAACTCTGACCTGTTTTTCTTTTCCAGCCAAGACTTCAATCAAGAAAGCAAAAGAAATATCCTTATTTCCTATGGTGGTACTACTCAGTAAAGAGGGCATAGAGACAAAATGGGTTCAGTTTCCCAACTTAAAAAAAATTGATAAGTTGTGAGAACTCTAAGCCTGGCCATATAACCCATTTCTCTGAATTTTAGAATCATAAAATCATAGAATGTCCCGAGTTCGAAGGGATCCAGGAGGATCACTGAGTCCAACTTCCAACTCCACACAGAGCAGTATGAAAGTTAAACCATATACCTAGGAGCATTGTCCAACCATTTCTTGAAAACCAACAGGGTTGGAGCCATGACCACTTCCCTGGGGATCTTGTCCCCACACTTGACAACCCCTTCACTAAAGAAATCTTTCCTAATATTCAATCTGAACTTCCCCTGACACAACTTTAAGACATTCCCTCACAATTCTCTTGTTAGTTCTATATGCTTTTTTGCATTCACTTTTAAAAGCTGGAATATAAATACTAGGTTATCTTCCTTAAATTCAAGAAAATTTCAGACTAAGTAAGGAAATGCAGTAGTTAAAAGGTCCTTGAAGAAACATAAAACTTAAGAAGATGTTCTAAGACGTGGCCAATATTATATTATAAAAGGTAATTAAATTGGTAAAGATGACAAGGTCTGGCTGCATAAACCTGACCTCAGTTTAATCTGAAATGTTGAATATATGTGGAAGTCAATTATTTTCTGGTAATCAGCTAAGATCCCTGTTCCACACAAAATCTCCCTAAATTCAGTTGCTGTAGCTTCATTTTTACTATCAGCTGCTACATGAAAGACTTTTCTTTAGCTCAACTTTGTTTCCAAATGACTGTATGAATGATTCCCTTCAGTGTAATGCTAGGGGAAATTACTCCTGTTTGAACTCAGTACTTACAAGGCAGTTGTAAATTGACAAACTCTAAATTCAGTTGTCAGATGTTTACACATTTATTTTGTAAAACAAGCAATAATACCCAAGAAATTTAAATGGTTGACTATGTCATGGTATTTTAAATGGTATTTACAGATCTTCATCTTCTAGTGTCTGCTCAATTCGTTTTAATAATTTCAGAAAAAAATACTGGTAGAAGTATTTCTGTCCCTTCCCTTCTGTTTCCTTCCCTTCCCTCTCCTCCCCTTCACTTCCTGGTTTTCTGACATATTGTTATAGTGACCTGGCCCAAAGATGTTTGCAATTTTATGAAACACAAACAACACAATTTATTTGAATGGCTCTCTTGAATGGTTCTCCACCCCTCCCTTCTCTCAAGTCCAAAATTACCTCAAATTATACAAATAAACAAAAAGAACTATTCCATCATACTACATACTTATTATCTCCTAGTCTACTTGTTATATGATCCACTTCTTATTTTACCTAAGAACCCTTAGATTTGCAGTTATGGTTTAAATACTTTTTATTAACTTACTTTTGTCATTTCCTCCTTTTTCTTAATGTCATAATCACTTTGTCTTTACTCTTTCCTTACTCAAGAGGACTGGGCTGCTCTCAACATATTTGAATTTTTTAGGGAGACACTGCACTATGGTGTTTTCCTCAGGTGGTACATGGATTAGCACATCTTAAAAGAAAAAGAACAAAACAGTGGCAATGAAAATCAAATAATAAACTCTAATAGTGAGATCTGGTATTTTCACTCACACACTCACACTCAGCTGTTTTAGTCATTGTCTCTTGATGACACATATTTCATTAAAGCTAATATGCCTCCTCTTTACATTTTACCTTTACTATCTCATCACATTTTCTATTGGCGCCCACTTTGCATTTGGATCTCTGTTTTCTTTTTCTTTTTTTTTCTTTTCATGGCTAAAGACTGAAAAGAAAGTTACCTACTCATCTATAATTAATTATGTAGTACATCACTTATGTCATTTGTCAGTTATTTAAACTACATCATTGACATCATCTAACATTGTGAAGAAGTGTTATTTTTAAGGGGCATGTCTGGAAGAGCAGGACCCATGTATTTTCCAAATCCAAACAAAGGCAGTTTTTCTTTTTCGCTGCCTTAAGTTTGTGGTTATATAATTTTTTATCTTCTCAAAGAAAGAGGCAGTCAGAATTCACTTGAGATCAAGTCAGATTACATTACATTTCTATGAAATGTAAATCTCAAATATCTCCACACTAGGTCTCCTTCACTTCTCTTACTTTTCTTATTTTTTTTTCCCCTGTTAGCTTAAAAATGGTATATTTGTACCCTTTTTGCAGTGCAAATTACCATATTCAGCAGCAAATGACCAGACTGAACTGACCATGACATTGGAGTCAATGTTTTCAGGCTTCATTCTTCTAACATCTTGGAGAAAAAAACCACAAAACGTATTTTTTTATAAAATTCACCCACTAGAAAGTTTAATGTCAAAACATAGATAAAAAATAGAGGAATTTTAAAAAGATTTAGTAAATTAGACTTTAGCATTTATCCTTAAAATAAATATTTAGCTTCTTGTTGACTACAATAATGCATTTTTCATAACTTTATTCTAACAGTATGTCTACCTAGAATGTATTAGATTCTAATGATATCTAAAATTTAGCTGCCATCATTAACATTAAAACATTCAGCCTGTTTTCTTTCTACATTTCTTTCTTCTTAAAAAAAAAAAAAAAAAGTGGAATGTGACTTATGCAGATTATTTTCTGTAAAGCCTAAGCACATGTAATTACAGCTCAACATCTGTGGGCTTCCATTAGTCAAGTGAGATATACTAGCATGGAAAGGTTTTGCAAATTGCTGCAGTTATATGACTTTATTTTGTCACTTATTTCCAACTGAAGAAGGTGCATGAACACTGATTGCTCTGCCTTTGATCTCTTAAACATGTTACAAAAGCTTTTTCAAACAAAAAGAAGGCTTTTGGGGGTCTTTGCTGTTACAGATCTGGGGAATGTAGGTCTCACAACAGAAATGTTAATTAGACGTGGGACTACAATAACATTTTGAGCTCTTGAACTCTTGTCATACCATCTATTATACAAGGAACAAGTTGATTTTAATATTTGTTGAATTAAAAATATTGCAGCAAGCTAACCTTGGGCCCTCATTTCCATAATTGGCTCTTGCATGCTGTGTATTGTTTGACACATGCTTTTGATAATTTTTTTCTTTTTTTTTTCTTCTTTTTTTTTTTTTTTTTTTTTAAATTCTAAAGCAGCATCTAACATAACCTGCATATTAACTTTTTATTTCTTATCATACCTTTCTTCAAGTAGTCAGGTTATGGTAAAAATTACACTTTTCAGGATGAGGATTTGATTGAGGAAGGAGAAAAAGGAGAGGCAATGAGTTTTAGGTGTTTTTTCTTGTCCTTCAAAAATAGGCAAGACACCTCTATTAGGTTTTAATAAGAATTAATATTTCACTGCTTACCTTGCTGCTATAGATAAAAAAGTTACAATTTTGTGAAACCACTTAATTTCACGGGAGAGCTAACGTGAATGTATCTTAGAACTGATAATACACAGGTCAGACTTTCTGTTCATTCCATTTGCAACTTACTTCAGTCAATACATCCATTGAGGACATTTGCTATTTCCTTAACAAAGCATGTGTGTGTTATACCAGAAAAATGCTGTTTAAGAAGTCCAGTAATGCTTTATCTTTCATATACTTTAATACTTTCTTTCTTCTTAAGATATAGATTATATTCTGGGGTGCCCTGAGGTTGTGGTCAGCATTCTGCCACTGATATCACCAGGGATGCAAGAGACAAACCTCTAAACTTGTTTAGGTAATTCCTTTACAGTAACATACTTTACAATAGCATATCTCCTTAGATATTGGCACAGACAAGGAAACATAGAGACAAAAGGTGCATCACAGGCCAGTTGAGGAGCAGTAGTATCTCCTTTCCTCTGCAACAAAAGCATACCTATAAACGCATGTTCTTTCAAGTTTCTGAATTGTCCATTTGTGGTATGTGTCCCTGAAATTTTGAAAGAAACATCGAAAAGTATATTCCATTAAGTGTCATACCACAAGCAACAGACTGGCATGAATTTTCCATTAGCTTCCAAGGACAATTGATGCATTACAATACATCAGCAGAGCAGTTTACAACCTGTAGCAAGTTATTTAAGACTACTATATTTATCCATTAAGAAATTATAAAATGGCTCTTGTTCTTTTAGGGTAGCTGCCATTGACACAACCAAAATTACTGCTGTAGTTAGTTTGCACAATTTACTCACTGATGATTTCTCCTACTGATGATTGCTCACATTACACTGAAACTTTTTGGAATTCAGCACCTGCAGAGTAGGAATATAAACGGTAACTAACAGTGATATCTAAATTCTCATTATGGTTTTATAGAGAAGTAACCAATGCACTCATCAGAATTTTAAAAAGTAAAGACTTTTACTGGAAATGTAGTTCTCATTACTTCAGTGACTGGGATCCACTAGCAAAATATGAAAGATAAAGGTCATCAGACCAACCTGAAGTTGCATTTTTTTCAAAATAGGCTCAAAATTTACACCTTCTGTGCATCTCTTCTACTTAGCTAAGATTTGTAAGTAGATCAAAACCAGATTTATATCAACTTTTCAGATAACCTTAAGAAAACTCATCCATTGTTTCCCTGTGAATCCAGTTAGTAAAGTATCTTAGAGAAAAATTAATAACTTTAACAAAAACATTCATTGAAATGGCGAATAAGATTTTCAAATGCACTTAGCCCTGGGTTTAGCTCTTCTATCAAATTCTGTTTTACATATTTGCATGTTGCCTCATGAAAAAAAAACTTTCTAAGCAGCAGCAACCTGTAGGCAATTTGAAACCTGTCATTTGACATTTGTATTAGTAATTTTAGAAAAGTCTCAGCCGACTTCATATGCAAGAGCTGTTTTCACCTCAAAGTACACAAACACTTTAAATTGGAAGATTACAAACTTAGTTACACCAACTCCCTTTTATTTTTCCTCGTGACAAAATATGAGAAAATATTCCTTACTGGCACTTTACATCTGAATGCAAAAGCAAGAAATATGCAGACCAATGAAATAGTAATATAAACAGTAAAGAATGCTATTTAATGAAAAAATGAGGAATGAAAAATGTGGGAAGAACCTTTTAGACCTGTTTTGACTCAGTAAAATTGAAAATTGTATCTGTTAAATTGCATTGCAAGCAGAGTTACTTACACAATTATGTATATAGAGCTGATAAAACTTCAAGTAATTATTCACAATTTTCTTTCAGGACAAAACAAATGCAGATTAATTTTCCAATAATCTGAAAAGTAGGGGTTAGGATAACATATTGTTTGATCATATTAGTTCAGGAAGTAATCATTTACACTGGCTTAGGACCGAAAATAACCTGTTGTAAACATCCAGCCAGGACCTCTGTTACCTCCTGTGTGAATCATGTCCTTCTCCAGGATTTTGATGGATGAGTCTCTGTTGGAACACTTTTCCATGCCTGTTTGAAATACATTTTCTCTGAACACATTATAGCCTCTTTCCAGGCCATAAGTACCTAGCACTCTGTGAAAAGTGAATACATCTTTCCAACTGCTATTTGGCTCTGATATGAAGAAATTACTGTCAAGGTTAATTATCCCGTTCAAAACCAGTTCTCACCTGAAGGCTTTCCAAAATGTTTTTGAAGTACCAGTAAGACTAATATACCAGACAAGCTATGTGCTATGCATATAGATCTGTTAGTATAGAATTCATCATTTAGGAACCTTGGTTCCTAGATTTTGTTTTGAAGTTAAAAAAAAAAAAAAAAAAGGTATATATTTTCAGAATTTGGTGTTACATATGAAAGCTTAATAATAACATGAAACTGTAAAAGGAGCTAAGAAGTCATAATGGAAGCACTTCTGAAAATGTTCTACCAAATCAACAACCCTTTCTCATGACCAGTTTCTTTTGCTGCCCTTGCTGTTGTTATTATCTTTTACTTATCAGCTGGCTAATACATTGTTTGGTTCCATTCATTAACTTTCCCTAATTTTATAGTTTCAGAACTATATTAAAATTCAGAGAAGAGTAGAATCAAATTCTCACAGCATATGAAGCAAAAAAGGGATCACAATATGATTTTACCAAAAAAAAAAAAAAAAAAAAAAAAAAAAAAAAAAAAAAAGGCATTCTTTCAAGCACAGCATACAACTCACTTGGAATAAGATTATTGGAACAAATCCTTGCACTACAGTTTATGTTGCTCTTATGAACAAATTGAAACATTTTTAAATTTTTCCTTCCCTATTATGAAGAACAATTCTATCATTATAATTAAATTTCCCCCTCGGGTCTTCCTTTACTCCAAATGCCAAAATGAAGTTTTAAATCATCTCAATAAATTGCAAACACATTTAAAATATATGTTGAATATGACAGTTCTAAATTGATCTCATATTTTAAACTGTCACCAAGTTGGCTGCAATGATGTCTCAATCCTAAGACTGAGAATTCCCTTAAAAAAAAAAAAAAAAAAGAAAAAAGAAATGTGTTAAAGTTCAGCCGACTGCAAAGGACAATATGAATCGAGCATTGCATGAGCATCAGGCTGGAAATGAGTTGTACTGAACATAGTATAAATATGTGGGTGCTGACATGTACGCAGATGCCTCGATAGTTCTGCATTGCACTCCCAGTTCAAACAAATAGGATGCAAAACAGTATAAACTCAGCAGTGCAGCCACTTGTAAACTGAAGTTCATTGTGTGGCAGACTATAAACTATAATGAGCAGTTGTATTTTCTCAAATGTTAAATTCTCCAAAGGAATAAGGAGAAGAGACTGTATAATTCACCTTCAATAATAAAAACTTTCATCACTTCTCTGATGTTCTGCTGCCACATAGAGATTTTGATGATTTTGTAAAACTTAGTAAGCACAATGGTTACTGGCAGGAGCAGACACAATCCTGTAATTCACAGTGACGGCATTTTTTGTTTGGAGAGGATATGACATTATGCTTGTTTGATTTCACCTTGTCATCAGCTCTCACTGAGATCAGTGTATTCCATCTGAACACCCAAATAATGGAGAATGTGATAGGTTTATGAAAATATTGTCTGGAGGAATGTGCTTCAATTTAACACAAATTTGATCAAATTATTTTCAATGCAGTCAGTACAGACCACTGAACAAAAGCAAATTGCCGGGGAAGGAGAAAGGGAAATAAGCACAAGGAAGAAAGGTGAGGAAAAGGACATTAGGCTTTCTGTGCTTTATTGTTCACTGACCTCACAAGCCACTTATCTTCTTCTATCACTTTCAGTAATTAAATTTCTGTAGCCATTCTCTTCCAAAAGCTACATCCAGGTAGTTCTGAGAACAATGAATTACTCCAGCTAGACTTTCCAAATTTTGTCTCAGAACAACAGAGACGTTAAANNNAATTTTCAACAGTTGAAAATTTTCCAGTTTGTACATTGATCAAAAGGGTTCATTTGATCAATGTACAAACTGGAAAATTTTCAACTGTTGTTATAACAGGATCTTGTTTTTTATAAAATAAAATAGTAAAAAACCATTTCAACTTAGATAATCTCAGAAATTTAGGCTAAGTTTCTGTTAATACCAAAACTTTAGCAACAAATTCCAATGATAAAACGAGAACCAATTATTCTGGCAATTTCCTATCCAGGAAAACTAAGCTAGAGCCTTAATCAGAATTTTTTTTTTTTCATTTAAGGTTTGCTTTGAATGTCATCTGCTCATTGTAGGACCAGTAGGATCTCTGTAGATAAAATAACAACAACAGTAAGAGTATTTATAGTTGTGGGTTTACTGCTAAGCCCCATGAAGATGCTTGCTTACTCCCTTCCAGTGGGATGGACAAGAGAATTGTAAGGGCAAAATTGAGGAAACTCATGGGTTGAGATGAAGTGAATTTAATGGGGAAAGAAAAAGCTGCATGTGCAAGCAAAGCAAAAATATTTCAATACTAAAAAAAAAGTCTATCATTCAGTATTTCTTATCTGTGGGCAAGTGTTCAGCCATCTCCAAGAAATCAGGGCTCCATAATGGGTAATAGTTACTTGGGAAGACAAATGCCATAATTCTGAATGTTCCATCTTCCTCTTTCTTCCATAAGTTGTGTTTTGTTTTGTTTTGGGTTTTTTTTTGCTGAGCCTGATGTCATATGTTATTGAATATCCCTTTCACTAGTGGGGGTCATTTTTTATTAGCACATTGCAATTTCAAAGTATGAAAATTATCTCAGTAACCTTTAAAATACATTTCAAGGTGGTGTATTATCTTAATTTTAGCAGATACAGAAACACTAAACTGTTGTGAATTACATTTATGTCTGGAAACAAAAACAAAAGTTGAACAACAACAACAAAAAAGACTAAATATAGTTCTTGGGAGTGTTATATTCAACAGTAGATGAATGTCGGAACAAAAGACATGCAGTCTCAGATTTACAGAGGTTTTGTGAATTTTTAACATCTGTTTGATATCCTGTGGTATGAATGATTATTCTGCAAATCATGTACCACTGTGAAAGTTTTCTGTAAACACCGTTTCTTTTGAATGATTACCACTACAGATAACCAACCTAAACAGGATATACAACCAGGTGCTGTGCTAGTGGACTAGTTCGACCTCTATAATCTATATAATCTATATAATATTGTATGCTGGACTCTTCCAATTGCCACATCTAATGGGTATTACATAGTACACCAGTAAATAACAGTTATATGTTTACATTCCATCAGATGTCTGCTGCCTTAACAATTTGTCCAAATTTATGTTTCTTAATGCTGGTCTGGGTGGTGATCTATCTTACTGGAGATTAAGGACAATCATGCAAAAGTAGCTGCTACTCAATATTAATTTTTCTTATCCTTTGCATATTCTCTATTATTTAGTCAGAGGGAATGACAACACACACATAAATGCTGACTAGTGAATTATAAAGCAAACTTCTATTTTTCCATGTATAGAAAATCACTCCAGGATATTATTAAATGAATATTTAATCATACAGATATCGGTTGATTTAAAAAAAAAAAAAAAATAAAAATCAGGAAAGCAAAATGTAGACTGAGATTCTGAAATAATTTTTTTTTTACTTCGTCTGCTGCATTTCTCTTTGCTTCCTGCAGGATAACTTCAGTTCAAACCTTGGTTAGTTTATAGGATCATAACCTTAGGGGATAATTTGAAGACCTGTAATAGTAGTGGTGCCTGCAGGATTATTATTTATGTGTGATGGTGTACAAGGACTAAAGAATGAAGATTTATTGTAAAATCTTAGAGGAGAAACTATGAAAAGATGTTTTATTTTTCAATTTAGCAAGAGGATAATATAAAATTATACATAGAAGAATCAAATACAACACATTCCCATATAAAACTAAAACATTTTTCTGTGCAAGTCAAAAGATTGTTTAGGTCTAATGCTTAAATTAAATTGAAGTTAGATTATACTTACTGCAAGTGCTGCTGCTGATACACCAGAAACTGGAAAAACAAATAAATAAATAAATCCAACAATTTAAGTTTACTCTTACAATACTAGGAGGATATTCACTAAGAAAAATTGATTTCATTTTTGAAGCCTCCAAATCCATTCATGTTATAATCAACATTTCAGCTGGGATTCATCTGACGAAATGCAAACAGCTACCTTGTTCATATAGACATCTGAGTCAGTATCTAGAAGAGTCAGGTACCTCTCATTATGAAGTGTTAGCTTTTCCCAGCTCTAATGTCCCCCGCATCTAACATTAGATGTGATGAATCCTCTCCACTAGACCTATTTTGTCTACTTACACCAAAACATTTTGGAGTAGCAGCCTTTGCTTCAATGTTCTTTGGGTTTAAAATGAAAGGGAAATAATTTTTAACCTTGACCTAAACATCTTCAGCTTCTGGCATATTCTGATCCCAAATATTCTTTCTTCATAACAGTAGATGATTCTGTCATATTTGTAACAACAACTTTGAGCTTATGACTGAAAACCCCCAACTTTTTTGTTTCATTTTGGAAGAAATGAAACAACTAACTCTTGGGAATGTTGTTATTTTAGGAAGTTTTGTGTCCTGGTTTGGAAAAGTGTTTATGGATTTACTTTTTATTTATTTATAGTTAGATTTTTGGACCTATATATCCATGGGTTTATATAATTTTTCTAAGAGAATGAACCGATCTGTGAAAAAGAGACAGCATCTCACATAATTACTGATGTGATCATTATTGATCTACAGTTCCCTTTGCTATCTGACGTAGACTAGCACGTTTCTATTCCCGCACACGCCTGTGTGTTATCCAAAGATCTTACTGTTTCCATCCCTTCAGTATCTGTCACATAGCTGCACATAGTACTGATTCTTATTTCATTCAAAATTAAAAGATGTTTGATTTTGATTATTTTTCTCTGGGTATTTTTTAATAAAACTACTTTCAACTCTATAGTGAAAAACTAGATGTTTCAATTCAATGCATAACTTTGTTTTCCTAATTACTTCTGTAGTTGTTAACCTTGTTTGATATTTTCCTAAAAAGAGACCTACACATAGACAACAATTGGATGCTTGTTTCAAGTTAAAAAAAAAATCCCACAACCAACCAAATTCTTTATTCCATTCCTATTTGATAAGCCGAATACTGATAGCATAACTCAATTTTACATTTTCGTTTTTTTCACTATAAGATTTCCAATGCTTAAGAGAAAAAAATTAAGATGAGATTTAGACTTATTGTTCATAACAGAAAAAGTGTTTATCTTAGTTCCTATGTAACTAATAAATTCTAAAGAAAAGAGGATGTTGGATACATGTCAGTTCACAAACATATTTATAATCCATACAAAGGTTTCAGTAGATGGGGGAACATTGTTTGAGATCAGGTTCATCTTGGGGAAAAAACAAAAGGTAGAATTTTTCTTTCACATATATATATTTTTCTAGTAGTTTGTTTTGGTTTTTTTGTGGGTTTTTTATTATTATTATTTATTTATTTAAAGAATACAGATATCTATGAAGGATATGAGGTTCCAATTAAAACATCCTCCTAACTAGACCTGGAAAAGAGCATGACTTGAATTAAAGGGTACTAGAACATCCAGGAAAGAAAAAAAAAAAAAATCCTTGATGTATAAAGGTGAATAGGCAATACACATTCCAAAAGGATAAAGTTGATATTTTCATTTATGGAAATAACAGATAAAAGTTCAAGAATAAACTGGCTGTTAAGACAGAATAATAGAAGTCTGCTGAAAATAAACACTAAACAATAAGTTAAAGAAAAGACCATTTGAACTTAAGATGTACATAACATTTGCCACCACAATGTTGTGTGGGTGAAAACATGCAACAGAAAGAAGAATGAAAAGTAATATTTTTCTTTTTCCTTTAGAGTTGAATGCCAAGAGCAGAACTCTCATTTTTTTCATGGGTACATGAGTTTACACAATGTGTTCTAAAAATTGTAGAAAGAGAGGAAAGAAAAGGAATTTAACATGGGAAAATTTTAGATAGATGAAACAATGGTACCAATAATTTAAAATAATTTCAGTAGGAATAAGGCTAAGAATGCATGGAAACAAAATAAGAAATTCCATAAAATTGAATGAAAAATGTGTTATTTGATACTATTTTCAATTTAATTATTGTAAAAAAACATAGAAAATAAAAGAGGAGAGAAAAACTGCATGAAAGAGACACAGTAGTAAGCTCTCCTTGTAGTCCTTTCATGTGCCTGTATACTGATGATAATGCAGAGATCAGATACCATAGCAAATATTAGTCTGTTGTCTGAATCCTAAGGAGAACTAGAATTGCTTACTGCTAAAATGTCTCAGTAAAGCAGCACACTTCTACTTGAACACCCTCAAGAGTCAAAGGTTCCATGGGAAGATTTCTGTCTAGATTGTTTGATAAGTATGGAAAAAATTACTGAATTAACCAGACCAGGTTAACCAGAACCAGGCTCCCTCTAAGCAATTAAATCTTGTATGTTACCTCACCCTGAAGAACTAAACAAGGTAGAGACTGATTCATTATAATGAATGGATTCAGAGTAGTAGCTACACCTTGCAAACTGTATGTGCCTCTAATACCATCCATTAAAAAAAAAAAAGACACATGAGAAGGAAAAAAATCAGTGAATGGTAAACAATTATCATAGAATCATAGGATGATAGAATGGTTAGAGTTGGAAAGGACCTTAAAGATTATCTGCTTCCAATCCCTCTGCCATGGCCAGGTGTACTTGCTAGTAGACCAGCTTACTCAAAGCTCCATTCAGCCTGGTCTTGAACACTTCCAGGGGTGCAGCATCCACAACTTCTCTGAGAAACATGTTTCAGTCTCTCATCACCCTCACAGTCTTAAAAGCTCAGGAGCAAGCTGTCCCTGTGTGCTATAAATCAAGTTTCCAGGGAAAAAGAATGGCCTGGGTGAACAAAGAAATATGACCACAACTCAGGGAGAAAAGGAGAGTTTATGGTCTTTGCAGAAAGGGGCAGGCCATTTAGGAAAATTACAAAGATGTTGTAAGGCTATGCAGCAAAAAGATGAGAAAGGCCAAAGCCCAACTAGAACTTAACCTGGCCTTGGATGTTAAAAAAAAAAACAACAACAGAATTTCTATAAATATATTAACAGCAAGAGGAGGACTCAGAAGAATCTCCCTCCTCTACTTAATGGGGGAGGTAACATAGTGACAAAGGATGAGAAGGATGTGGTACTTACACTACCTTTGCCACAGTCTTTAGTAATAGAGTAGAGTTGTTGAAGCCCCCATAATCCAAAGGGAGGTGGTGAGGGACCTGCTCCAACACCTGGATATAAATAAGTCTATAGGGCTAGATGGGATCCACCCAAGGGTACTGACAGAGCTAGCAGAAATGCTCATTGAGGTCATTTACCACATTTTCCATCATTTTCCACAAATCCTGGCAAACTGGGGAGGTCTCAGCTGACTAGCATGTAGGAAAGTGTGACACCAATCCACAAGAAGGGTCAGAAGGATGATCTGGGGAACTACAAGCCTCTCAGTCTCACCTTGGTGCCTGGGTAGGTCATGGACTCTCAGTGATTTGATGGGTGGGCTTCTCAGTGGATGAGGAATCAGTTGAATGGTCATATCCAGAAGGTGGTGGTCAACAGCTCACTGTGCAATTGGAGGTCAGTGACAAGTGTCACCCTCAGGTGTCTGTATTGGTACCAGTACTGTGCAATGTCTTGAACTGGACAGTAGGATCAAGTACACCCTCAGCATGTTTGCAGATGACACCAAGCTCCATAGTGTGGTTCTGATGCCTGAGGGAAGGGATGTCATCCAGAGGCATCTTGAGAAGCTTGAGAAGTGATCCCATGTGAACTTAATGACATTCTACAAAGTCAAGTGAAAGGTCTTGCATCTGGGTCCTGCCAACCCACAGTATCAACCCACAGGCTGGGGGCTTGAGAAGGGATTGAGAGCAGCTCTGCCAAGAAGGACATGGGGATATTGCTGGATGCAAAGCTGGACATTAGTCGGCAATGTACACTCACAGCCCAGAAAGCCAGCTGTATCCTGGTCTGCATCAAAAGCAGCATGGGAAGTGATTCTGCCCTTTTACCCTTCTCTGTTCAGATCCCACCTGGGGGGGTCACCACATCCAACTCTGGAGACTCCAGCACAGGAAGGATGTGGACCTAGTGGAGCAGGCCCAGAGGACTGCCACAAAAATTATCAGAGGGATGGAACACCTCTCCTGAGGTGGAGAGACAGAGGACAGGCTGAGATAGTTGGGATTGTTCAGCCTGGAGAATGTTCCAGGGACTCCTTATTGTAGCCATTCTGTACTTAAAGAGTAAAAGGTGGGGATAAACTTTTCAGCAGGACTTGTTGCAATAGGACAATAGATAATGATTTTAAACTGAAAAAGGGCAGATTTAGACCAGATAGAAGGAAGAATTTTTTTACAATGATGGTGGTGAAACAGGTTGCCCAAAGATAGATAGGTGTGATAGATGTCCCATCCCTGGAGATGTCAGGTTGGAAGTGGCTTTGAGCAACCTGATATAGTTGAAAGTGTCCCTGCTCGTTGCAGCGAGGTTGGACTAGATAACCTTTAAAGGTCTCTTCTAACCCAAATTTTTCCATGATTCCGATTCTATGTTTTTGAAAATGAATCAATCAACATTTGAGTTTCAATTTACTGAGAAACAGTATGAAAGTGTGCTATTCAGCTAATGTTCAATATTTATGTAAATATGTGTCTAAATCCTGGTGAAAGGTAGGGAAGGAAAATGACAGTATTTTATTCTTCTTGGAGTCTCTTCGTGACCAGGTCAAAATAAATTCCTTTATATTTGTTGTAACAACAATTCCTTATGGATGGTTGAAGATTTCAGCTTGTCTTTTAAACTGTTATTACATTGGAAGTGAGCTGGTTCCATTAGAATCTACGGAGTCAAAACTTGATACCCAACAGATTAACACTCCTCCAATTAAAACATTTTCTTTTACTCTAAACTAATGTTGGTTTGTGTATAAATATACTTTTTGTTTGGCTTCATTTAATATTTGTCTGTGTCTGGTACAACAGTGCAAATAACAGCAAGCCTACTTCGTTCAGAAGGAATTACTCACAGTGCCTTCCTATTTTGGCCTCGGTAAGGATCTCAGCAGGTTTTGTACTGTGTGTACATATGTATACACACGTCATAATGTGTGTGGGGAAAAATGACATAGAAAAGTAGGGGTTTTGTTGTTTTTTTTGGGGGGGGCTGTTGTCTGTTGACCTTAGCTGGCGGCCAGATTCCAACCAAGCTGCTCTATTATGCCTCCTAAACAGAATAGGGGGAGAAAATGCAATCAAAAGCCTGTAGGTTGAGATAAGGAACAGGGAGATCACTCAGAAGTGATCAGTCTCTGCTAGGGGAAATGAATTTATATTATTGCCAATTAACCAGGCTAGGATAAGTAGAAATGAAAAAACTCTAAAACCACATTTTAAAAACACATTCACCCCATCCATCCTTTCTTCCCAGGTTCAGCTTCATTCCTGATTCCTCTGCCTTCTCCCAGTGAACAGCACAGGAAGATAGGGAAAGGGAACTGTGGTCAGTTCATAACACATTTCTCTACTACTCCTTCCTCCTCATGCTTTTCCCCTGCACCAGTGTGGGGTCCCTCCCACAGGAAACAGTCCTTCACAAACGGCTCCAACATGGGTCCTTCCCACAGGGTACAGTTCCCACACAAACTGCTCCATTTTGGGTCCCTTCCACAGTGTGCAACCTTTCAGTAGCAGACTGCTCCAGTGTGGGTCCCCTACAGGATCACAGGTTCTGCAAGGAGCCAGCTCCAGCATGTTTCACTACAGGGCATGGCCTCCTTCAGGTACATCCACCTGCCCAAGTGTGTGTTTCTCCACAGGCTGAGTATCTGCTCCACCATGGATCTTCATGGGCTGCAGAAGGGCAAACTTCTCCATACTGTTCTTCATTATGGGCTGCAAGGGACTCTCATCTCCAGCACTGGAGCACCTTTTCCACTTCCTTCTTCACTGACCTTGGTGTCTGCAGGGTTTTCTCTCACACAGTCTTACTCTTCTCTCCAGCTGCTGCTGCACAGCATTTTTTATCCTTTCTTAAATATGTTATCATAGAGGTGCTACCAGTTTGATTGTCTCAGCTTTGGCTACCCTATTTTGTGGGCATGTCTGCATCTTAATAAAAGCAATAAAACAGGCTGGTTTAGGTGAAAAAGTAATAAAAAGCATCTGTCTATAGCTTCTGGAATGCGGCTGTACTGTGAATTATGCGTGTTGCAGCTGGTGTCTGATTATTTTTTCTTCCACCAAAACTAACTGTCACCAATTTTTAATATGGTTATATACGAATCTGCCAATATAGTCTGAATGTCAAGTTACATATGTACAGAGAAGGCATAATACATAAACAGAAGATGTTTACTTCTTGTGTAAGTCAATGAACAGGAGCAGCAAATCCGCAATAACACTTCAAGTCCTGAGTCCTGCTGGAAAGGCTTTGGTGTATTGCATGTCCAATACAGAAATGGGTAAACAGGTCACATATCCACAGATGAGGGTTCTGCAAAACAGCATGTATCCTGAGTTACATACAGTTATTGTTATTCATACAATCCTATTTGCAGCTGAAAAGGTGAGTGATTGCATAGCCATGCCTGGCTAATGATATATTGTTTGGGGACCACATTTAACTAAACATGGAGCAGTCCTGAAGCAGTGTCCAGGTTTGTGAAGTTGACATATAGCTTAAATGATTGGAACCAGACCTCAGTGAGAAAGAAGAAAAAACACATAAGAATAAAATATAATTAAGTAAAAAATAACTCAGTGGTTCTCTGTATTTCCCTTCAAAAGTTAGCACATTGTCCTTCAGTATAGAAAATACAAAATAGCTAAAATAACTTCAAAATGCATCATTTTTGTTATTTTCATTGTCAAAATCTACTTTTGCTGAGAAGCGGAGTGTTACACCTTACATCACCTTTTTCACAACCATTTTTTAAAGGAAAAAAAAAAACAAAACAAAAAAACTTTAACAAAAATTTACCAAACAACGAAATCAAAACAACAACACTTTACTTAAAGTCAAACATATGGAATACAATGCTGTTATGAAACAGGATGCTGGAGTAAAGCACTGATGCTTTACTGCAGCAATTAAGTCAATAAGCCTCTACAATGGTAATGTCATAATCAGACAGTCCACAAGACTAGTAGATAGTCTGTCCTAAAGAAATTTACTGAAGGATCTTAGTCCNTCGTTCAGAAGGAATTACTCACAGTGCCTTCCTATTTTGGCCTCGGTAAGGATCTCAGCAGGTTTTGTACTGTGTGTACATATGTATACACACGTCATAATGTGTGGGGGGAAAAATGACATAGAAAAGTAGGGGTTTTGTTGTTTTTTTTGGGGGGGGCTGTTGTCTGTTGACCTTAGCTGGCGGCCAGATTCCAACCAAGCTGCTCTATTATGCCTCCTAAACAGAATAGGGGGAGAAAATGCAATCAAAAGCCTGTAGGTTGAGATAAGGAACAGGGAGATCACTCAGAAGTGATCAGTCTCTGCTAGGGGAAATGAATTTATATTATTGCCAATTAACCAGGCTAGGATAAGTAGAAATGAAAAAACTCTAAAACCACATTTTAAAAACACATTCACCCCATCCATCCTTTCTTCCCAGGTTCAGCTTCATTCCTGATTCCTCTGCCTTCTCCCAGTGAACAGCACAGGAAGATAGGGAAAGGGAACTGTGGTCAGTTCATAACACATTTCTCTACTACTCCTTCCTCCTCATGCTTTTCCCCTGCACCAGTGTGGGGTCCCTCCCACAGGAAACAGTCCTTCACAAACGGCTCCAACATGGGTCCTTCCCACAGGGTACAGTTCCCACACAAACTGCTCCATTTTGGGTCCCTTCCACAGTGTGCAACCTTTCAGTAGCAGACTGCTCCAGTGTGGGTCCCCTACAGGATCACAGGTTCTGCAAGGAGCCAGCTCCAGCATGTTTCACTACAGGGCATGGCCTCCTTCAGGTACATCCACCTGCCCAAGTGTGTGTTTCTCCACAGGCTGAGTATCTGCTCCACCATGGATCTTCATGGGCTGCAGAAGGGCAAACTTCTCCATACTGTTCTTCATTATGGGCTGCAAGGGACTCTCATCTCCAGCACTGGAGCACCTTTTCCACTTCCTTCTTCACTGACCTTGGTGTCTGCAGGGTTTTCTCTCACACAGTCTTACTCTTCTCTCCAGCTGCTGCTGCACAGCATTTTTTATCCTTTCTTAAATATGTTATCATAGAGGTGCTACCAGTTTGATTGTCTCAGCTTTGGCTACCCTATTTTGTGGGCATGTCTGCATCTTAATAAAAGCAATAAAACAGGCTGGTTTAGGTGAAAAAGTAATAAAAAGCATCTGTCTATAGCTTCTGGAATGCGGCTGTACTGTGAATTATGCGTGTTGCAGCTGGTGTCTGATTATTTTTTCTTCCACCAAAACTAACTGTCACCAATTTTTAATATGGTTATATACGAATCTGCCAATATAGTCTGAATGTCAAGTTACATATGTACAGAGAAGGCATAATACATAAACAGAAGATGTTTACTTCTTGTGTAAGTCAATGAACAGGAGCAGCAAATCCGCAATAACACTTCAAGTCCTGAGTCCTGCTGGAAAGGCTTTGGTGTATTGCATGTCCAATACAGAAATGGGTAAACAGGTCACATATCCACAGATGAGGGTTCTGCAAAACAGCATGTATCCTGAGTTACATACAGTTATTGTTATTCATACAATCCTATTTGCAGCTGAAAAGGTGAGTGATTGCATAGCCATGCCTGGCTAATGATATATTGTTTGGGGACCACATTTAACTAAACATGGAGCAGTCCTGAAGCAGTGTCCAGGTTTGTGAAGTTGACATATAGCTTAAATGATTGGAACCAGACCTCAGTGAGAAAGAAGAAAAAACACATAAGAATAAAATATAATTAAGTAAAAAATAACTCAGTGGTTCTCTGTATTTCCCTTCAAAAGTTAGCACATTGTCCTTCAGTATAGAAAATACAAAATAGCTAAAATAACTTCAAAATGCATCATTTTTGTTATTTTCATTGTCAAAATCTACTTTTGCTGAGAAGCGGAGTGTTACACCTTACATCACCTTTTTCACAACCATTTTTTAAAGGAAAAAAAAAAACAAAACAAAAAAACTTTAACAAAAATTTACCAAACAACGAAATCAAAACAACAACACTTTACTTAAAGTCAAACATATGGAATACAATGCTGTTATGAAACAGGATGCTGGAGTAAAGCACTGATGCTTTACTGCAGCAATTAAGTCAATAAGCCTCTACAATGGTAATGTCATAATCAGACAGTCCACAAGACTAGTAGATAGTCTGTCCTAAAGAAATTTACTGAAGGATCTTAGTCCCAAAAATTAAAAATTAATTAAATACCCACTAAGCTTATTTAAATAAATTAGGGATGAGAAAAATGTCTGATATTTAACATAAAGTGTTAATAGTGTCTCTCAGCTTTACCATGAAATGAAAGTATCTTCCTCATCTTTCCCTAAGTGTTTTGATCTGTTCCCTGTCTTATACCTTTCTTATATTTCATGACATTTTGGGCTTGATTTGGTTCCTGAATACTACTAACATCTAATGTTTTGCTGGGTTGCTAAATACTGTCATGTAAGATTGCTGAGGTATAGTTATGTCCAGATCTGATCCTGGAAACAGAAGAAACTACAGTTCTTCCATCAGAAAGGGAAAGACTTTTGTGTAGCTTCTGATAAGAAAGGGATAAGAGTGTCTCCACAAATAGGTGATAAAATAGGGATATGAGTGTCTTTACAAACAAGAAGTTAACTGAAACTGCAGGAGTGAGGTAATGGAAAAACAGGGGAATTGACTGAAACTGCAAAAGTCAGACTATTGAAAAACCACAAAAGTTAATTTTTTAAGTAATAGGCAGATCTGGAAATCTGTACCTTCCAAGTACCTCGACCAAAGGGGAAAGGAAGAAGGTTACATATGGCCAGGGAATTAGGATGAAATGGAGGCTGAGTCCTTCACCAATTTGAGAGACCCCATAGGGATACGACGCAGTGGACTCTACTCAAAAAAAAAAAATCTTTCCAGGACTCCTCTGTTTCCTTTGCAAACATTGACCTCTGGCAAGGGAATTTTCTACACACTCACAAGACAATGAATCATGACTCAAAATTTTATTACTTTAGGACATATTTACCTGAAAGAAGATGTGAGCAGTTATATGTATGACAGACTCATTTATCTAATATGTGACTATATGGAAAAGGGGAATAAAACATTGCTATATTTATTAATCACAGTAGAAGAAGAACATTAAATTCAGTACAATAATCAGGGAATTTTAAAGAGATTGAACAAACTAAAAAAAATATTTCTCTCAATGTGTAAATGAATTGTATGACTCAGTGTCACAGGTGTTTTGGTTACTGGGAGTATAAAATGATCAGAAACTGACTAATAAACTCATATAAGAAAAACAAATATATTGCAGTCAAGTACAAAAGATGAAACTTGTGGGTTGGAAAACCATCTGTGACTGAGGAAAGCTGGAAGTTATGGAATGTTCTCTATCTATGTTATTTCTAATACACTTCTGTCCTGCCAAACCCATGACATCTTCTCCACATCTACTTCTAGATATAAGCAGAGATCAGATATTAGTTCAAATTATTTGGTTTTGTACAACCAATTATATTATAGTATCAGATTTATGCAAGTTCCTCAGGAAGAAATTATCAAAATCTGTTTTTCCATAAAACAATTTCAGTGTGAGATGTCCAAATTGAGCATTGATCAAAGTAGTCTTTTCAAATTAATGTATATTCAAAACTTATTTCCAACTAACATATTTATTTCATGATTGATTGTTCGAAATGGCAGTCTTAGATCAAGACTTGCTGAAGAAATGTCATTAATAATTATTACTGTCACAGTATTATGAGATTGAAGGCCAAATCCAGACAAAATTTCTTATTGGAAGGAGATGTTGGTGTGCAGTTACAACAGTGAAAAACCTAAATATTTTTTTTCTTAATCACAGTGAGCATGGAGATAGGAGACAACAAAGGGGGAAAAGAGAAAAAAATAAAGAAAAAAGAGGAAAGAAATTATCAACGGCAAGAAAATTAGACATCTGCATTTTTTACCTTAGTGTTTGATAAACTCACTGGTCTGGAATATGCTGTTAGCTACACTTAGCTAAGTCAGGAAAAATTCTGCTGAAGTCAACAGCTAGATAGGTAGGAAACCAGTGTAAGGCCCACTGTGACTGCAGACACAATTCTGTATATTCAGAATCTGGCTGTTATGTAAGCAGAGGAACCCTACTGTGTTTCTGCTCCTGTAAAACAATCTGGATCATCTTCAACACAAAACAACAACAAAAAAAACCCTTTCTAATCCTTTGAAGATATTTTTTGAACCTTTCCAGAAAGCTGGCAGCAACATAGTACAGGCATGATATTGTCCACATTTTTTATGAAAGAGTTGTGTATGGGTGGCAAAAGAAGAATGAGGTAAATGCACAGGATGGGAATCAGAGATTTCAAGCACAGAGAAAAAAAAAAACAAAACCTAGCAACATAATTTGGAGGTAGGATAGCAAAGAAATGAATTACACTGATGACCTTAAAAATAGTAGGCTTGGGTACTTCGTTTTTCTGTAGATGCCAATAACACTTTACTGCCATGCATGCTACATCAGATGCTTACTTCCCTGGATTAATTAGATTCAGATGAATATGAATTATTCATAGTTTACATTGCAGAATTTCCTAAAAAAAGAGCTTTCCAATTAAGCAAATTGTCGTGTACATACATACATATACGAGAACTAAAACACAGTCACACTGGGTTTTTTTTTTATATTAAAGTGGAATGGCTAGGTGTTAAGGCTAGTTGAACGGATTTCTTGACCACAGAGGAATAAGAATATCATTGCATAGAAACATTCTGTCCTGCAAAAGAACATTTAACTAATTTTATGGGTGATGAAGTATATAGTATAGTTTGCATATGTCCAAGAGTACATCAAGGCTCTGGTGTCTCTCTGTGTGAAAAGCCTATGCACCTGCCCAGTCTCTCACCTCCACAGCACAGTATACAACACCAGAGAGGTGCTGGCAACACCTTGGGTAGACATTCTATCACTTTACAAATTCTTAACACAGACAAGGTGGGGAGGTTTCCTCCAAGGAGTGAATAGTCACACACCGCATGTTCAGTTTCTTGTTTTTCCTGGCATATGAAACGTGACACACACCACATGGAGAGACCTTCTCTCCCCTTGTTCTACACCAGCGTCTCTTGCCACAGAGGTGATTGGATGTCACAGTGGGATTCACTCAATTAATTTTAAGCATCTAACAAACCACTAGATGCTACAGAGTGTCCTCTGCTGCCACTATGGAAAGTCTCAGGCTTCAACCAATCCCGTATCATCACAGTTAGTCATACAGAAGTCTTGGATACTGTAGGATGTCTCAGCTGGCATCAGAAGCTCATGTCTGAAAACTAACCCAATCCTCCAGAACACTCTTCTAGTCAACTGAGAGACAATACAACCTGTTACAATCAAATGCCTTTTCCTAATATTAGAACATCTGTTGCAATTGAAAGAAGATGCTGAGTTCTGGCCTTATCTGTTTACAAAATGACCTGTCTCGAACAGCTGTATATCACTTTTCTTTTCTCATTTCCCTCACAGTTGAAGTGATTTGCCACCTATAGGCTACAGTCTGTTTTGTCTGAATTTCATTTGTGCTAATTGGCTTTTTCTTTTCCCAGATTAATGATTTTTACATTTGAAGGCAGATCATGGTGGGGATATATTCATTACGGTGTCTTAGGTGCACTCTGAAGAAAAAATAAGAAGACCAAATTCATTCTGCCTGCCAAGATGTGTGACTAGTTTGCTAAGCCAGTGTAAATTTTGGAGGAAATATATGATAACTCATTAAATAGGTGCTTATGATCAATATAGACAGTTGTAGTTAAAAAGGCATTTGACAGAATTTTCATACTGTAACCATGCACATTGTATGCAGTTAGCATGCAATCATGAATGGTCATTAATCAGCTAATTTGACTTCACAAAGTCTGTTATGTCCAGGTTTACCGTGTAATGACATTTATTTTGACTAGAACCGATATGTCTGTGATAATAGCTTTTAAAAGATACTACCTGAACACTTCAAATGAATCATGTAAATCCACAGTTCACACTTAAAGGGGGTTTTGTATGTAAGTGGATTCAAGTGTCCATAGCTTCTTCCAGAGCTCATTATGCTTGAATGGCATTTTCTGCAGTACGAAAAAAGCAGTTTCCCATGTTCTTCCTGTTCAGATTGTGGCTGGGATAGAGTTATTTTTCTTAATGGTAGCTAATATAGGGCTATGTTTTAGATTTGTGTGGAAAAGTGTTGATAATACAGGAATGTTTCATCTTTGCTGAGCAGTGCTTAACACAGAGTCAGCCTTTTCTGTTTCTGACACCACGTGACCAGCAAGTAGGTTGGTGGTACTTGCCAGGACACACAGCCAGGACAGATGATCCCAACTGACGAAAGGAATATTCCATAACATGACATCATGCCCAGCATACAAAACTGGGGGAAGAGGGAACAAGTGGGCAACATTTGGACTAATGGTGTTTGTCTTCCCAAGTAACTATTATGTGTGATGGAGCCCTGTTTTCCTGGATATGGCTTAACACCTGCCTGCCAATGGGAAGCAGTGAACAGTGTCCTTATTTTGCTTTTCTTGCTTACACAGCTTTTTCTTTATCTATTAAAGGGTCTTTATCTCAAACTGTGTTTTCTGGCTTTTACTCTTCCAGTTCCCTTCCTCATCCCACCTAGAGGAAGAGAGAGGATGGTTGTGTAGGGATGAGCTGCCACCTGGGGTTAAACCATAACACTGTCTTAACTTTGGAAGAGCCCCTCTGTTATCTATTCCACATTTGTTATTGCACCGTCACTCAAACTTTAAAGCTTTACATGCTTTATTACTTAGTTTGCTTAATTATGAAATTGTCTTTAAACTTTATACTGCCCTTATTGTGCTTCTGAATAATTTTCTAATCCTTTTTAACAATTCTAATGCAAATTCAGTACCTTAAAACACAAAAAAAGAGCTGGTGTTGAATTGAAAGAAATCACTACCTCAAGGGTGGTGAAACTAAACTTATATTATTGATGGAACTGTATATTTTAAATTACCTAGAAACCTGTATAACTAAAGTTATGCACTTCAGGGCAAAGTATTACATAAACAGCATTCATAATAAGGTATGTATTAGTATTTATATGTTTAAGGTCATCATACTGATTTTTAGGTTATTTAATACAAGGACAGAATTATTCTCATAGTATTCCTATCCAGAGAATATATGCAATAGCTTGTATGAACAGAAGGAAATGAAAGAGAAAGGTAAATAAAGCCTTGTTTGTTTGTTTGTTTCTAAAAGAGCCTTTATAATTTCCTCTGCTCTACCTTGACAGAAAAATCTTTTTTTTTTCAGACAATTGTTGGTCCTATAATGTACTGCCAGTTTTATTTTTTATTCTAATTCAAGGCCCAAACATTGTCTGGTAAAGTCAATGAAAAGACCCATTCTGATTTCAGCAAGTACTACACAAGGCCGTTACATGAAACACAAGTCATTAAAGGAAAAGAAAAAGGAAAATCTTCATTTTGCCTGCTTTGACCTTGCTGGCTGATGAACTAAAATTTTTCCTTTAAAAATAAAGAAAAGTAGAGAAAAGTAAAAGAAAACTTTTTTTTCTAAATTTCAGACACCAATTTTTATTGGAAACTTAAACATCCTTTGCAATGGTTTTAAGAAACCAACCCTGCCTCCAGATTTTATTTCATAAGATACCGTTTATTAATGACAATGATATATAAAATTGTTCCTT
>VZRU01008240.1:99215-120366 GCA_013398155.1 Pedionomus torquatus
TTTTCATTAGCACTTAGCAGAAACTGGAAAGTTTCTCTCTCCTTAAAATGTAACAGAAACCTATGAAAGGGGATGATTTTGAAAGTCAAGTAAAGCTCAAGGGACACAGCATTACTGAACTGCCTCTTTGCCTTCCACTGACAGAGAAATATCTCAAGGGATAGCCAGAAAATAAACTGATGTCAAATAAACTAAGTTTGTGCATTATGGACAATAAATAATAATACATATCTGATACCCAGATGAAACCTCTCTTATGAGGAATGGCTGAGAAACCTGAGTCTGTTTAGTCTGGAGAACACTGAGAGGAGATCTCATCAATGCTTATAAATATCTAAAGGGCAGATGTCAAGAGGATGGAGTCATTGGTGACCAGTGACAGGACAAGAGGCAACCAGCAGAGACAGGAACAAAAGAATTTCTGTCTGAACAGAAGGTAAAACTTCTTTCTTTTGAGGGTGACAGAGCATTGGAACAGGCTGCCTAGAGAGGCTGTGAAGTCTCCTTCTCTGGAGATATTTAAAACCCGTCTAGACACATTCCTGTCCAACCTAGTAGTAGGTGAACCTACTTTGGCAGGGGAGTTGGACTAGGTAATTCCTAGAGGTCACTTCCAACACTTATCATTCTGTGATTCTGTGAAACAGAGGTTTTGAATAATATACAATACTGTAATTACATTAGACAACTTCACTTTTTAAGGACATGTCTTTAATAAAGAATATGATGAAGTTTCTGCCAAAACAGTAATAACTTTCAAGAAAATCTCTAATCTCCATAATTTTACAGTACTCTACATATTTTTTTTCCTTTTGGTTATAGGGCACTTAGACTTTTTTTTTCTTCTAAACCCACTTATAAACTTCTGAAAAGACTTTTTTTTTTTTTCTTCTAAACCCACTTATAACCTTCTGAAAAGGCACTGAGTGCTTAAATTCTAAGCATTGTGCTTGATTCAATCTTACTTTATATGCAGAAGCTCTAAACACTGTATTCAATATTATTACTTTATTAGATGCTCTTAAGATACCTTTCTACTGACAACTAAATGATATTTCTGCTTACAAGTAACTACTTACCTCTAGCCTTAAAGAAGTCATTTATAAATGCGGCATGAAATAAGGTGTTGGCAGTTTTTTGTTCTGTACTTAAAAATAATTTGGATGCCTTGGAAAAGGTAGAAAAACATGAGCTAAATGGATAGAGCTGTGCTTTTTAACTGTTTTAGCCTACTCCTTACTTCAAACAATTAAGAATTCTCTGTGCCTTGCCACAGTATGTGGCTTCTACAGCATGAATAGTTTATGCTTCGCTTATTCTTCTGTAATACCGCCCAGGAAGAAAAATGCAGATGTCTTTATTTTTCCTTCTTCCCCTCTCCCAGCCCCTAAGAAGCAGCACAAACATGCATGCCCTAAAAGGCTTCACATTTCCTGTATAATAATTGGACTACCTGTCTTCATTAATTTCTTATTTTATTTGTTTTTACTTAATTTGCTACTCGTGCTTTTGAGAAAGTTGTCTTTGTGGCTGACTAGTTTTAACAATAACTTTGACTACATGTGTACCACTACACTTACAGACTTTTAAATAATGTCTCAGTGTTTATGGCACGTACTGAAAGACACTTTCTACTACTGCACATTGAGCCTGCAAGTAGAGAGGATCTTCCCAAAATAATTAAGATCACAGTTGCACTTACATATGGTTTATAGTAAAGCCTATGTCAATTAGTAATTTAATTAGAAATATCTAACAATTATTAGAGTTTTCAAAATATCTGGATTTGGATATGATCCTGCTCAGGAAAGACAAAGCACAAAACCAGAAACCACCCAAAACAAACCCCTAAAAAACCATAGATTTGCCTTGGCCAAATAGAAAAGTGGTACGCAAGATGTGTCAGAAGTATTGACTATTCAGTGTGGCTTTTGGCTTTTGGATCTAAGTGGTGGTAAAGTGAAAACATCCAAATACCCAAAACATCTGCTGTTACAAAGAGCAAAATCCCCAAAACCCTGTATGCCACATAACTAGATTTTCATTCTATCCTCTTTAAGTTAGTATTATTGACAGCAATAAATCGTCTCTCTGCTGCCAGAGCCAAGATTATTAAATGTTTACCTTGTAAGTTTTCTATAGCACAGTCCAATATAAAGTATGCTCTAATTTTGCTGAGAGCTTTTTGCACTTTCAGTTCATTAATCTGCAGTGACTTTTTAGGAATGGTAAAGGGATGCTAATGTTGTTTAAATATTTATAGTGATGATTTACATATAACTGCTTTGTAAGCTCTAGAGCTGCCAAAGCTGTTTGTCAGATGTGCTTGCCATGCCCACTCTTATTTTTTTCAAAGATAGTTGACAAAAACATTTTAGTTTTTATTTAGCGAGAATAATTTTCTAGTCATTGCCCAAAATCAAATACAAAAGGGAAACATTTATAGCTTTGATCACAGTGAATGTACACTATTTGCTCTCGGTGATTCACAATCACACATTAATGGCCTGGTTACAGTTAGGTAGGAAAAAATAACTTTAGTACCAACCAGTTTATTATTAAGTGAATTAAGTAAACTTTAACCTTAAAAAAACCCCATTTTTTCATAACATTGTAGTTCAAGTTGCATATAATAAAAAGGAAATACTATGGAAAAATGATCCAAAGAGATTTTGTCTCTTCTCAATAGGTGTACTACATGCATACAAGCTACCACAATATAGCAAACACTTAAGCTTATGTTTAGAATTTAAGCATTAGTAAACCTCTTGAGTTCACTAATCCAAACCATATAGACCTCTGTGCTTAAAAATTAAGTGTATGCTCAGATGCTTTATTAGCTTGAAATGTACTCTGCAATATGATGTTACAAAATAGGAAAGCTATTTATAGAATATTGAAAATACTTGATGTTAAATGATATTGTGAGAACATTAGAAAATGTTGCAATCTACATTAAAAAACAAAACAAAACAAAACAAAAACCAACCAACCAAACCAAACAAAGTAAAACAAAACAAAGAAACAAACAAAAACCGAAAACACTTAAAGCTTTTGCATTTCTTTTTGGTTGTGAGTTTTTTAAAATACAAACACTACCTAAACTATCTAGATTTAGACATGAAATTCGTGCTGCAGTTTCTCATAGTCATATATTTTTATCCAATGATATTACTCACATAAGTAAATCTAACATGAACTACTAGTGCAAAGCTTGGCTGCACTATCCCATCTTTATTTTTCTTTTGAGAGTCAAAAGTTAGTTGTGTATCTTTCAAATTCAATATTCCTCTGAAAGCCAGTGTGACTTTATCTTTCTAAAGATTTTGAATATCTTATTTTTTATCTCAAATGTATATACTACATCTTTCTAAACTGTAACCTTAAACAACTGAAACAATATTACTGTTGGAATGAAAAGGACAAGCAAGGAATACATTAGAAGAAAACAAGGTAAGAGATCGACACTTCTTCTTTACTTAGAGAGGGCAGGAAATAGAAAACAGGGTGATAAAATAAAATAAGTGAACGTAAAATTGTAGAATAGCAGTCCAGAACAAATTCATAGTCCAGAATTACAAAAACTATAAATGACATATAAACTCTTACTACTAAACGCATCCTTATTCCCAGTGACATTCTACATATCTTGGATTTGGTTGTTTGCATTCCTAAGTTGTGATTTTCTACAACACATCAGGTTCATTTTTACATACCTGTGATTAGCCTCCAGAAAATTAAAGTTTTAGATTTTTAAAGTGTTCCCATTTATCATAAATTTGATACCCTTCTGATTTTATAGTACCCTGCCCAAAGTTTAAAACTAAAAATCAAACCGATTTAGAAATCACGTTACCTCTTAACCAAAGAACATATCTAATAAAAATAAAATGAAGGGGAAGCATCGAAACAGACATCAGCATTTAATGATGCCAGAAGCTCTCCTAAAGGCCTCATGGAATAAGTCCTTTTGCAGCAGATACAAGTGTATCAAATATCTTCATAAACTAATAGTAGCCCATGCACAATATTTTTAGTGACTCTTCTGTTTGCAGATGTATATAGTGAGGTATAAACACAGAGACAATCACCTACATTTAATAATAAAATCAATTTAGGTTATAATTATAATCTAAAGTTATAGACTATCATATATCAATGCATATACTAGACTACTATACATCGATACATAAACTTCTACAAATACAAATATATGTATATATGCATGCATACCTATATTACATACACATGTATTTGCACATATATGTGTAGAGCTATAGATAGATTTTGGTAGAAAAACAGCAAGTAACCAAATGGATAATGGAATTTTCTGCTTTAATGTAATAGTCAGCATGACGCAGTCTGCATCGCTATTATGGATCAATGTGTTAAATGAATCTTGCTGCCTGAATTTCTGTTGCTGCTAGCAATCTTTAAGTGGTGATTCATTTAGTCAGGTTTGGCATGACTTTGGAATAGCATGAGACTTGGAAATAGGATCCAGATATCTCATCACCCTCAGTGTCTCAACAAAAAAAAAAAAAAGCCTTCTGGAAATCTTACGCTATTTAGCCTGAAACCAAGGAATGACTGTTTTTCCACCACAAATTACAGTTTTAATACATCATGTTTCATTGTATATTAAAGACTTGGAGTGAAATCATATGCTGATAAATCAAATTCCATTTCCATCTTCAGAACATTCATTTCACATTCAGTTCTACTCAATCCCAGTCTGGATCCTTTGGACCTGTCTCTCAGTATTTCTTGGGGGTCTGCAGGGACCAGGAGCTCTCTAGGAGCTGGGAGGACCCCTAGGGTCTATCAGGGCAGGGTCTGGTGGCCAGGATCTGCCCACATCTTCAGCCAGGAGCAGGGTAGCCGTTGGGCACCAGTGAAGCCCCATCTCTGAGAACTGAGCACCTCCATGGTGATGGGGACATGTCAAAGCTGGGCGGGAATGTGGGTTTGCAGGTGGGCCCACCTCCATGTAGCCCATGGATGGGCAGGGCAGAACTGTGGGGAGCTGGAGACCAGCTACACTGTGGCACTGCTAGGGCAAAGACTGATGGCCCTGGGAAGCTGACATGGGGTCCTAGGCCATGGACAGGGTGGAGGGACCCCCTGAGGAGGCTGGGCAGGGCCAGTCACAGCTGGTGTTGTCCTCAGTGCCCTGACGATATTCAAGATTTTTGTTCTTTCTGTGACTGTGCAGCACAGAGGCTTTTAGATGGCTAATAATCCTTGTTCCCTGAATATCCCAGTAGGCATTTATGTTGGGCAGGATCTGTCTCCATGTTCCTTTAGATGTCTCCTTTACATGTTTCTATATCACAATGCCTATTTAAAATCTTGTCATAAAAAAGACAGGAGTCTCTGTTTAAAGGTGACTTGTCATGCTTAAATCCTTGTACCATCACAATGTAAACGCTGCCCTTTCAGGTTCTGACTCAGTTAATCATCAGAGCTACTCCCTTAAAATTAACGAGAGACTGCTGCCTCTAACGGCCTTATTACTTGCTCTACTACTTAATGACAATCAATCAAGAAGTTTGGAAACCAAATACATAATATACATGTGCACATTATAATGAAACATTCTCCCATCTGCTGCAACCAGCCACACTTTCAGTACGAGTACAAGAATCCCCATGCACCGTGAAATTCTGCAGCATATTCAGTCTGTCAGGAAGAAAGGCTGCAGTAGCCAGGCTCATTTCAACTCTTTTGTGGATTACGCTGTTTATCAGCTAGTTAGAGTTCATATACATGAACCATTCATGAATAAAAACTGTTTACCATCTATGAATGCAAAAGACAGTTGTAGTTACCCCCATGGAATGCCTAAAGGTGATCAGGTGAGAAAATAAAGACCTATGAAGTTCCTTGAGAGGACATTCCTTTCCTTGAATAATCAGCAAGGAATGGAAATTTAAAAATTTCAAACAAATAAAGTATTAGTTTACAGACAGACAACTGTTTACAGGCAAGTAAGTAACTCTTCATAGATCAGTCATTTGCCATGCAGTTTATACAACTACAGAAAATTTAGTGAATATCCTTTCTAGATTTTGTCAAACTATGTGGAAAATAATAGCCTGAACACAATCTGTTTGATTTTAGCTATAAAAAGCCACAATGTATGTAACAGCAAGAACTGATATGAACTATTAAGAGAAGCCGTACAACACTGTAAGTAAATCTCTTGATTGAGACATTATAAGTGTTGTGACAGAAGTACATAAGTTTTTCTTTTTCTTTCCACTTAGGAATTCATGACCTCTTCACTATGTGGCAGTGATTTCTGACCATGCAACTAAGAGTACATGTTATTAAGATCCTTTTCTCTCATTTTACTTATTATGGTACATATGAATAGCACATTGAGAGAAAAACTGACAAATAGGTCTCACTGGTGGCCACAAATGTATGAGTAAGATTGACTCTTTGAAAATAATGACTTTGATAATATTACTGTAATATGTCATTGAATTACGTAATTTCTAGGGTTTGGGGGTTTGTTGTTCTTTTGGGGGTTTTTTTGTTTGTTTGTTTGTTTTGGTTTTTTTTTTTGTTTTGTTTTGTTTTGTTTTAACCTTTATTTCACATTTCCAAGGGAAAATATATTTCATTTACATCCAGATAAGCATTTCACCTCATATTCTTGGAAATAAGAGACCTCTGATAAGAAACTTCACATTCTACTTTAATTTCTTTTGTTTCATAGGGATATTTGGGGTATTTACTGCTGTTGATTAAGAGTAACTAGCCTGCAGCAAGATGTTTGGGTTTTTTCCTTGCATCTGTTGTCATCTGCTAGCAAGGACAGAAGTGTTAGTATTGTCACACTTCAAGTGTTCTGGCCTTATGCAGTTATTTTCGTGTCTTGCATAAATATTTTCTGTAGGCATTATTTTTGTGTCTCTGCAGTTATTTGACTGATTCCGACTCTCTGTCAAGAAGGAAAAAGAAAAAAAAAAAGAAAAAAAAAAAAGGTTTTTTACTTCAGGTGTACCCATATGCTAAAAAACCTACACAGCAAAACAATATGTAATTTTCCAAGACCTAGCAGCCTGTATAGTGAGTTAAACAGAAGTATTAAGAATACTTGACTGACTCACCTCAGCAAATCTTGACAGCTGATATTGTTAAAAACAATTCTGAAGTTCAATTCTGAGTTGTATCTTGAAGATGCAGCTCCTGTAAAACTGGAGAAACTACTTAGAAAATATATTTTAAATATTATCTTTCGATTGAAAACTGACTAATAGATGTTTTCATTTATCATACAGATTCTAAACTACATATTGTAAAGCACGCTTCACAGACATCACCCTTGAAAGAAATAGTAACTGAATTAAAATCTGCCCTTGAGTGCAAGTACATAAAATAATATGTTATTTTCAGTACAGTAGAAGGACCTTACTTGCACTGACAGCAACATGTAATACTCAGGTTAGACATTTACTATCAAATGCAGAAACTTCTAGTACCACCTACTGGCAGAACTGAAAAACTGAAAAATATTTTTGTTTTATAGTATTTTATAATACCATAATAGCAAACAAATTATTGCAACTCTAATCTCGTCTTCAATTGCAAACAATATGCAGTGAAGTATAGGAGATGAATTTGAATCTTTAGGGTATGATTTTGATGAACTAAGCTACAACCCAATTAGTTATAATTGGAAGAAGGAAAAGGGAAAAAAAAAAAAAAAAAAAGAAAGAAAAAAGGAATCACAACTGAAGTTTAAGGGAATTGCATAATGCTATAATTTAGAAAGCAATACAGAAACTCATCTCACATTTCTAATTATATAGACTTGGTTTCTTGGCTGGGCTGATGAGGGAACTCCCTATTCCTTTTATCCAAGACATTGTACTTTGGTTTTGCTCTCAACACGTAGTAACATTCAACTGGCAGTCATTCAGTGCTTTGAGAGCCACTGGAAAAATTCCAGATTAAGGAATAGTAATTTTATCTGTAAATTCTCAGATATGTGGAGTTCCTTCCTTCCTTCCTTCCTTCCTTCCTTCCTTCCTTCCTTCCTTCCTAGAATAGTTTGGGTTGGAAGGCGCCTTTGGAGGTCATCTAGTCCAAGCTCCCCTGCAATGAGTTGGGACATCTTCAACTATATCAGGTTGCTCACAGCCCCATCCAACCCAACCTTGTTAACTCATCAGGTAACAAGATTCATTGAGGACCTCAAAATTTTCTGCGGCAAGAATATATCTCAATTTGCTATTCAAGTTAGACAGCTTGAGAAGACTCTACAATTATTCTCACATGAGGTATTCAACAAGAAAAAATGTTTTATTCTCATTATATCCTACAAAAAGAATTTTGAATAAATAAGTATCTACTTTTTCCACAGCTAAGTGCATTATAGTTGCCTGGTAAGAAGTACCTTAACTTTAATTGTTTGAAATATCTAAATCCTTTTCAAATCTGTTTTCACATGTGTTTCACTTTTTCTTATGTATTTCTTCTGTCCCTAGTCAGAGAATCACATCTATATTAGGATTTTGCTCCAACTGCATCATCTAACACACAAACAGAAACTATGACTGAAATACTGCAAAAAGACCTATGAGGCTGCCCCAACCTAAGCCAATTCCAAGCTGAAAAACAGACTGTATCAAGGGAAACATTTACATTACTCTTCCATTTTACCTCCCTTTTTATGACTTTTTTGCCTTAGTCATTAATCTCTGATGTGGAACCTTGCTAAGTGCTTTTGAAAATCTAAATATACTACCATCTACTGAATTTTCCTTATCTATTGTGGCAGTAATATCTTCAAAGAACTCCAGCAGGTTAGTTAAGCATGACCTCTCCTGCCTGAATTCATGTTGGCTATCCTTAATCAAACTGTGGGTTTACTTTGCTTTGGACATTTCATATGAGAGTTCCTGTATTTTTTCCCAGCAAATTATAAGTTTCCCCATTCTCCCTTATGACCATTTAAAGGAACATAATGAAGTTATCTTTGACGCTTTTCAATCCTTAGGAATCTCTCCTGAGTGGTGTGAACTTTAAAAATGTCAGGGAAGAATTAAGTGATTTCCTTACTTGGTTCCCTTAACACTTTTTTTTGCTGATCAGAAAAGATGAAAACATTTTAAGGGCTTTGGTAAATATGCTTACTGAATTTATTTCCAGTTGTGTATCAAAGTGAAAAAAAAAAAATAAAAAAATTCTACCTCATACAACTGTTTCTCATCTGCCTACGAAGAATAAGATTACATAGGTAACTGTTAAAAGAAAACCAAAAGAAATTAAAAACTCAAATATAAACAAGAAAAAAGTCCAGGACAAACCAACCACCAAACACAAAATAAATTTTATATCTGCAAAATAAAAGACTTTTAATTTTTATTCCTATCTTTTTAATAGATATTTTTAGTATATTTAGTAGATGTTTTTGATAAAATGAAATTTATTGGAAAATCAATGAGATTTTTCCTCCTAGATAAAAAGATAAAAGCCTTTCCTCCTCAAAGGCTTTACATTTCGTATTGTGTTCTTTAACTTGTGTTTACATTTCATGTATTTCAGAGCTTTACTACTACAAACAACAAATCCCAGAATGAGAATTCTTCAGAGACTATGTCAATAAGTGACTGCCATTTTAAAAATATGTTTTTAAACATCAACATAAAAAATTCTAAAAGTATTTGTTTACTTTTTTGAACTTAAAGTGTTGGAAATGTCCAAGTGTCACTTTATCATACAAGAAAACAAACTACATTTCAAATCTAATAAAAAAATCCTGGTTTCTTGACACCAATATTTAAAGTAGGATTCTAATTATTATCATTTTGTCATTCTTTTTATGAAAAGTTTGACAAAAAATGTTGACTGCAGATATTAAGGGGTCAGTTGTGGTTTGGCACAATCTCAGTGCTAAAAAAGGATGTTAAGTAGAGATTAGGGATGTGACAAAGATACACAGATCAGGTGTAATCATAATGTTTGCATGCTCTAGAACAAAACTGTTGTCAACACCAAGGGCTGCTCTGGCCTTACTTCATGCTATTTCCACAGGGCTATTTCACAAAGGTCTAACAGTCAAACAACTTCACAATTTTACCTCTGACTTTTCTCTGCACATTTTTTGAGCTCATTATTGCTGTTGAACAGTCACAACGTTGACTACTATGTACTGAGTTTGCTTTCTCATGAGTATAAATAGTGTAAAATTCTCTTTCTGACCAAGACAATGAGAAGAGAAATTTTATTCAGTTTCCTCTTTAAAAGATAGAGCTTAACAACTTCTTTATGATTGTCGAGAGCTTAGGGAATAAGCAGCCATGGCACAGTCCCAGTTTTTGCATCTCTTTATTCTGCTCTGTCTGCACACAACATCTAGGGCTATTCCCCAAAGGGATCAGGCTGCAAGACTGGGTAGTTCCAGAAGAAAAAGGTTGTGGGACTTGCTTCTCTCTGTAGCTGCATTAGTTAAAAACAAGATCTCTGCTAACTCATTAAAATAAAGTATAGTTAAACTATACACTATTTAATATTCCTCAAAGAGGGAGGCAGAAAACAAGTACAATCTTCCCTAAAAGATCTGAAGTTCTGTTTAATGAAAACATAGCAGCTGTCAATATATGAGGTATCCTGTATGCCCCTGTGTTATCAACTCTATTCATTCCTAACAATGGAAAAACACAGACTGCACTCATCAGGAAAAGTAATTACTCAAATAATTTTCTTTTAAATCTTGATCTTCATAAAAACGCCTATTTTAATTACTTGCAGGAATCTATTAGTATGTGAAATCACCAGCTCTCACTAACCTTGAAAAAGGACAGAATGACTGAAATGCTGATTTTCTGTTCTAATGGATTCACATAAGTAAATAAATTACCATTTTTATGAAGTTTAAAAATTTAAATGATAATGGGCCAAACTCAGAACACATGTATGAAAACTGAATCTTACTCAGCGATGGACTAATTTTTGCCACCTCTCTTTTTAGTAGGTCATCCATCATGAAATATGGTATCAAAATAAATTCCAATTTAATTAAAATTGCCTATTGGATACTGAATGTTGCTTTAGGTTGAAATCAGTTAAGAATATACTACTCTGGGAAAAATAGTGAGAGCACTCAGAATCGTTCTCAGAAGTTCTCACAAGTACAAGACAGTCCTTCAAGATCCATAGGAAACACCGGGGGGAGGGAAAGTTAAAGGGCAGGGCACTTTTCTTCTCACCTCTCTATCTTTTTTTTTTTTTTTTTTTTTTTTTTTTTTTTTTCGATGAATAGTAGCTTCATAATTATCTTCTGATGACAAGAAGTTATGTGACTAGTGGGGATTCTTATTCTCTCTGACAACCTGTGTGGATAATTTCCCAGTCCAGACCATGTCTGGGCTGTTCTTCAGCTTTTGAGTTTATAGCCAGCCAACCCATAGCACCTATAGTTAACTGTTTTCATCATTCTGCACCTGTACTTACAGATGGTCTTTTATTCACAGTGGGAACTAAAGACATTCTAGTCCTCAGTGTTCTTCACTCACACTTCAAGAAACACCAGCAAAATGTTGCTATTTTGTTTACAGTCCAATACTTTTACACAATATACCTATTTAAAGAGCGATACAATGAATGAGAGAGCTTTGGCATTTCATTTTACATCTCTGGAGAGATGGTGTTACTGCATGTTCCTGGAGGAAGAGTATATATGCACTCTTTTGATGACTCTAAAAACATAAGTCACTTCAGAAAGAAAATTGTCAAAGAGCAATATAACTGAGCTTATATAATAACTGTACACAAGAAGGGAGTCAAAGGTCTGTAATAAGAACCCGATGGCAACTGAAAAGTTAATTAGTCTATCTCTAATTGAAATGGGAATACATCTCTCCCTACCATTTATGGTGTTAAGTGACACTTCAGATCTTCTTCAGTACTATAAGCTATTGAAAACCAGAGAACTACCTGCGCAAAGAGATTAGACTCCATAGAGGAAGGAGGTCAGTTTGTAGCTGTTTGTTTGGTGACTTTTTTGTTTTGCTTCATTTTCTTCCAGTAACTCCATTTCTCATCAGTCTCTGACAGTGAACAATTCTATGCTAGCCCTGAGAAACTCCTCCATGTGGTCATGTTTTGATTTGAAGTGTTTCAGCCTTTTGTTACAAGGGCTCTTACAGTAATACACTGAGATTTCAATATTCTTGCAAAGACATTCACTAGTATTTGGTGGTGGGAGAGAAAAAGGAAAGTAGAGAAATAGCTTGCTAAATGTTAAGTTATTTATATTTAGAATATTCTACCTCTCTAAAAACAAGAATGTAATATTATGGTCGAGAACATAAAATATTAACTTAAGACTTTCCTCAAAAAAAAAAAAAAAAAAAAANCTTTCCCTAAAAAAAAAAAAAAAAAAAAAAAAAAAAGATTTCTCTTTATTTCATTATAACTCTTTGGGATTTCCAAAGTTTCCATAGTAGGCTTTAGAACCTGTGAAAGGCTAAGGATATTAGATGGTGTGTTTCCTTTTCTTCATTTTCAGGTTTTTATTTAGTTGGTTGTTTGGTTGGTAGGTTTTTTCACAGAAAAATAAAAGTTAAGCATCTGATAGGAGGTTGATGTTTGCCTCACAGATCACCAATCTCATACCTCTCTAGTCTCCACAACCTGCTGGGTTCTCAGCACAGCAAGAAATGTAACCCACCAGCTTGAATATACATGTGATACTTTCAATCAATCCTTTGTGTACAAGACTGAACCTACTTCTTTATTCCAAGGGTTAGACTTCTGAAAAATGGTACATCCAGATCTTGATCTCTGTAGGATGGGTTTGTGTACAGATTTTGTCTTGGGTAGAGTTAATTTTCTTCATATTGGCTCCTATGGTTCAACAATTGTGCCAAAAAGAGTATGGTAACATACCAATGCTTTTGCTATTGCTGAGTAGTGCTTGCATACTGTCAAGACCTTTCCTATTTCTTACGCTGCCCCATCAGTAAATAGACTGAGGGTGTAAAAGAATCTGGGAGGGAGCACAGCTGAGCCAGCTGAGCCCAACTGAGCACAGTGATATCCCATATCATATCATGTGCTCAGCAATAGAAGCTGAAGAAGGAAGGAGGAAAAGGAGTTTAGAGTTATGGGATTTGTCTTCTCAAGTAAACTTTACACGTGACGAAGCCCTGCTTTCTTGGAAATGGCTGAACATCTGTCCATCAATGGGCAGCAGTGCAGTCCTTATTTTGTTTGCTTGCATGCTAAACTTCTGCTTTACTTATTTAGCTGCTGTTATCTCAACCCATGAGTTTTTTTACTTTTGTCCTTTTGATTCAATTCCCCATCCCATTGAGGGGGAGTGAGCAAGTACTTGGGTGGTGCTTAAGCTGCCTACTGGGGTTAAAACAAAAGAGTTGGTATTTCATTTACTGGTGATCTATTTATTTATTTTTAATTAAATATTTTATGGGAATTCCCTAATTCTTAGAGTATATATTTGGTATAGGTGAAGTATCTACACCTCCTTCATTTTTTTGGGGGGGTGTCAAATATATTAGCACTTTCATACCTTTCCAGAACTCACATAGGGAAGAAAGGTGCTTCATAGATCAGCTTCAAAATTTGTAAGAAAGGTAATGCTCCTGGATATATGCAGAAATAGAGTATAATATCTCATGGAAGGTTAGGGTTAAAAAGAGAAACAGAACACAAATACTTCTGGGATTAGATAGTTTATGAGTAGTGGAATTTTATGACTATGTCCTTTGTACCTAAACATCTAAAGTGGGATTTGTAATTTAGATGTCAATTGTGTTTATATATATCTATATGTCCATATGGCACATATTTATGATAAGTAATATATTAGAATATATGATAAATATAGAATCATAGAATAATGAAATTGTTTCTGTTGGAAGGGATATTTGAAGATCATTTAGTTCTGATCCACCTGCCATGGGCAGGAACATCTTCCAATAGAACAGGTTGCTCAAAGCCCTGTCAACCTCACCTTGAATTTTACCTCTGATGGAACATATACAACTTATTTGGGCAACCTGGTCCAGTGTCTCACCACTTTAATCATAAAAAATTCTTCCTTATGTTCAATTTATACCTACCCTTTTCCAGTTTAAAAATATTGTCTCTTCTCCAATCACTGCAGACCCTGGTAAAAAGTCTCTCTCTTTTCTATGGGTTAACTTTATATATTGAAAGGCCGCAATAATGTGTCTACAGCACCTTCCCTTCTTCCAGACCAAAAAAAAACCCAAATATTTCACTCTTTGTAGGAGAGGTTTTACGGCCTTCTGGCCATTTTTGTAGCCCTCCTCTAGACATGTTCTAACAGGCACATGTCTTTCCTTTGTTGAGGGTCCCAGAGATGGTCACAGTACTCCAGGTGAAGTCCCACAGAGAGCAGTGTAGAGGGGGGAGAATCACTTCCCTCTCTGCTGGCTATGTTTCTTATATGCAGGCCTGTATGACTGTAAGCTTTGTATGACTGGCTTTCTGGGCTGAAAGATCTCGTGTCCAATTTTTCATCCCCCGGTATTTCCAAGTTCTCCTCCCCCAGGAGGAAAGCTCAATCCATTCATCCATATAGTACAGACTGTACTGATATTGGGGATTACCCCAAACCAGGTGCTGGACCTTGTGCTTTGCCTTCTGAACTTTATGTGGTTCACACAGATCCACTTCTTATGCTTGTCAAGGTCCCTCTGGATGATATCCCTTCCTTCTGGCAAATCAGCTGCACTACTCAGTTTCGTGATGTCTGCAAACTTCCTGATCATGCACTCAATTACACTATCTATGCCATTAATGAAGATAAAAAGTATTGATCCCAGAATGGATGCTTGAGGGACACCTTATTAGTGGACATCTGGACCTTGAGCCATTGACTGTAACTCTGGGTGTAGCCATTCAGCCAACCCCTTATCTGTCTAACAATCCATCCATCAAACATATATCTCTCCAATGTAGAGGGAAGAATGATGTGTGGGATCATATCAAAGGCCTTACAGAAGTCCAGATAGACAGAATCTGTAGCTCTTCCCTTGTCTACTTATGTAGTCACTCCATCACAGAAGGCCAGTAGGTTGGTCAGACATGATTTTCCCTTGGTGAAGACATGTTGGCTGTCCCTAATCACCTCCATGTCTTCCACGTATTTTGACATATCTTCCAGGACATTCTATTCCATGATCTTACTGGGCATGGAGGTAAGCATGACCGGTTGGTAGTTGCCAGGGTTCTCTTATTTTCACTTTCCAAAAATGGTTGTGATGTCTCCCTTTTGCCAATAAGCTTTACTATTCCATTCCAACCATCATATGTATACTTTATGTAAATATATATTTGTAATGTTGAATACATTATATACTGAATATTTAGTACATCATATGCCTATATCAGCACACATATACTATCCTATACTATTCTATATTATACATATATGTTATATACACTATATATATACTATACTATATACATATACATATATACTATACATATATATTATCCTATGCTATGCAATTATATTATACCTTATATTGCATATTATATTATTTAATAAATATAATAATTATTTTATTTCTATATAAGCATAGAGATATACTTCCACCTTAGCATCTCCAGGTTCCAGTTATTACACATATATTAAGATTAGTTTCTTCAATAACATGAAAGTATAAGAAAGAAGTACGGAAAACTTCTAATATGTTTAAAGAATGCATAAATGATGAGAAAAGGTCATAACTAGTGTTCTTCAGTGCTGAAGAAGCAAAAGTAGAGCTCAGTATTGCAAACATTAAGTCTTTTCCAGCATTGTCCAGTATTTTCAATTTAAGTTGAGAATCTGCTTTTCCTACTTACCCTCAGAAAAATAATACCCTACCAAACCATTCAGTATAATGAAACTGCTCAAGGAGTATGTTATTGTTTAGCATAAGTACAACCTGCAGAATGTCAGTGAACAGCACTTCAAAGTATTCATCTCAAAGAAAAAAGCAAACTTTGACAGAGACAGAAAAATGAAAAAATTACAAGCCTATAAGTAAGACATACACTATTATGTGTACTTTCATTAAATAGCTAGGGAAAAAAAGAGATAGTTACAAGAAAATATAACGCAAAAGAATCACACAAGCATTCTTGAGATGCCTGAAAAATCAGCAGTTGAATAAGAAATGAACATTAAAAAAGTGACAAACACTTTTGAATTAAAATGCATTTATCTAACTGTTTGAAATACGTTCACATTATTTTATGCCCAAAGGAGATAACATACTGTTATTCTGGCAAGTTGACAAATAATCACTTAGCTGGTGCCACTCTTTGTTTCTTTCTAAAGAAAATGGTGCATTACCAGTTACATGAATTATCAGCAGATTTATGGGATTTAGAAGTTAGGAGCTGAAGTTTATTCAGGATCATAGGAAGTACAGATGAAGTCCTAAAGAAAAACTGCATCATGAGCATTACAAAATATCAGACAATGAAAACAGAATATCTGTATATTTTGCTTTTGGAAAAAAAAAAAAAAAAGAAAAAAGAAAAAAAACAAACCTACTTTTTTATAATAGTGTTGCCATTCTTTATGCTTTTAAAAGATTTTATCTCACCTTTATGCTTATTCCCATGCCAAATTTAGAACTAGGATTATCGTCTCAGAAATGAATCCAATAATCTCTTTTTTAATCTCTTTTTTTTTATACTGTGCAGAAACTGTTCTCTATCAATATGTACTGAAAGATAATAAAACATGACAGAGAAGAATTTTAAAACTACCTTAATATACCATACACATAAGGACTACTTTATTCAGTTTAACTCAATTAATTACTAAATTAATAAGCTTGATCTTTATATTTTAGCAGGAATATCCTGGTAGATAACATTTTCACTGACAAACTAGCATTAATTGATAGAAAAAATACCAATATCTATCAGGTGTTGTCTGTGTTGCAGTCATTTTATTCAGATTATTTTTCTAACAAGCTGACAAAACAATAAGGCTACTATGCAAACACACCTCTTTTATCATCAATATTGAGATTGTTTTGCTTGGCATCGTGTCCCTGCACCCCTCAGGTCTTCCTGTATTTGAATTTAGAAAGTCATGTGATTTCAATGTTTATTCCCAGCCCTCCCTTTCTAATTGTGTCTATTCAGCTAATCACCCCTTCAGGACATAATGATTAGAATCGTAGAATGGTTAGAGTTCGAAGGAAAGTTCAAGATCATTGAGTTCCAACACCCCTGCTATGGGCAGGGACACCTCACACTAGACCAGGTTGCTCAAAGACCCATCCAGCCTGGCCTTGAACAATTCCAGGAATGGGGCATCCGCAACGTCTCTGGGCAACCAGTTCCAGTGTCTCACCACTCTCCAGTAAAGGATTTCTTCCTAAAATCTAATCTAAATCTCCCCTCTTCCAATTTAAACCTGTTACCCCTTGTCCTATCACTACACTTCCTGACAGAATCCCTCTCCTGCTCTCCTGTAGGCTCTCTTCAAATACTGGAAGGCTGCAATAAGTTCTCCCTTCTCTTCTCCAGGCTGAACAGCCCCAGGTCTCCCAGCCTGTATTTTTTCATTTCCAGTTCTCCAGGCTGTTCGTTGCTATTCTTCTAAATCACCATCTTAGAAGTCTTTACAGTCATTTAAACCTGTGCCTATACTGTCAATCTTTTGTTTCCCAATAATTTGTTTCTCAACTTTACTTTGTGTCAACATCTGTTTTTTCTTCCCACATGCAATTGTTATTACATTTTGTGGCACTTCAGACGTGTCACTTGTCTGTTGTCACCTTAAATCTCCTCTTCCACTGAATTGTCAGACTGAAAGTTTCTGTCACAGCTAATATTTCTTCACAGATCTAGGGATAATGAATGTTAGTAGAAGTGTTGTTTATTGTTCAATACGTGTAGTTCAGAGGTGTTCAAATACTACATAACTGAGTGCGCAGGAGCCTATGGCAGAGGAAAAATTCTTTACTAAAATCAAGTTTTGGAAAGATAATGAATGTAAACATAAAGCAGTTTAAAACTAGAATATCTTAGTGGGTGTATGCCTAAGAGTTAGATACTACCTTTGATGATCTGTATGGTATATTAATAGAAAGTATAGTAAGATGTACAATTTGTGTTCCTAAGAATATTCTTCACTTGAACTTTGAGCAGATTAACTGTTAATGACTTTTCCCTATTTATTTTTGCTTAATTTATTAAATTATTACTATGTGAATGCTTTCAAAAAGCCAAAACCCCCAAAACATGTAGGAATCAATAATACATCACAGATAAAAAAGTAAAATAAACTGATCAAATACTGGACTAAAATTCTTCAGAAATGAACACTATTGGGACTGCTAAATTTAGAAAAATATTGAACATCTTCTGGCTAGCATTTATCAAGTGGCATATAAGTATGAGTTGTAGCTTTACAAATATAGAAAGATAAATCATCTTTATTTTAAATTTTATCAGTTTTAATGTGCTCCAAGTGCAGTACGGGTGTTGTTTAAAATAGAAATAAATAAATCAAACTTAATAAACTGCTTGCTTCAGCTGTTTTACCTCTAAAGATGAAAGTCAGATAAAGAAGTAAATTGATAATAATCATAACGTTAAAGAAATGTCTTTTCTTCCTTTTATCTAAAAAAAAAAGCATATATAAATACATACATGCATATGAATATACATACATGTAAATATATATGTGTATGTGCAAAAACAAATCTCTTGCTTTATTAGAAATACAGTGCATAATTTCTAACATTTTTCCTTGCAAGTTATTTATTTATATGTTGGATGGAGTCCCATTAACAATCTTTCAGATACAAAAAGCTAGTAATAACCCACAAGAAATAATCTTCCTTTATCCTGACAATCCATTGACATTGTTTATGCACAGACCATCAGTGAAATATCCAAGTAAATATTCTTTTATGTCCTTTAAGTATGTTGTTTAATTCAGGTGGAAATATTGCATTATGGAACCAGTTATTAATTATTTATAATTTTCCATAATCGTAGGTGAATTCGTTAAAAGGTCTTCTGCTTTTGTATGTCCTCTGTAACAAACTAGATCATTCAAATGCAAAGCAGACCCTGAGTATGGTGTATTAAATCTGATTAGTTGGCCATAGGCAGTCTTGTAAAATCTGAAGAAATATGTAATTGCTTCTGTTAAAAAATATTATCAACTTGTATACATTCTCAACGCAGTTAATGCATAATTTCACTGTAAATAAGGATTTCTTTCAAAATGTTGTGTAAAACCTAAAAGTAATTAGGGCTCATGTCTGCTGGAATGCTTTTACAATTGAGGTATAAATCCCAGTTACAACTGTATACATACCAACTAAGTCTATGAAAAAAAAAAAAAAAAAGATATCTAATCAATACAATCAAATTTCTTATTAGTTGTACTGGCTAAAATAAGTAATATAGTATAAGTATAATATAGTGTTATAGATTATTTCTTGTATAGGATGTGAACCAGCATCTGCTGAAATAAAGGGAGAAACTTTTTATACTGTTTTGTTGGACCTTATTAAAGTAGGTCGTATGAACACTTGTCTAAGTAGTAGCAATGGAGAGTGCCTTTGTCACACAATTTTCACCATCAGGTCTGTATTATCCCTCTTGTTCTGAGTCAAAACTAGTTCAGTACATAATTTCTATTTCACATTTACATAATTTACTTACTTGCATCAGTACACACCGGAGATACATTTTTCTTATAATAAAAATGTAATTTATCCTCCAATACACAACTTTTTATCATTGTATTCTGTTTTACATGTGTGAAAAGCTTAAAAAAACCCAAACAACTGAAGAACAAGAAAATACATCATCAACTTTTGGACATACTAATGAATACTCTACAAACGACAGGAAGACGACAGACAAAATTATCCAAAAAAAATGCATCTTGTCAGCCCTGAGATTATGGTAAATCCTTGATCTTCCATCTCAAAATTAAGAACAATGTTTTGTCTTCCTAGGTGCTTTGTATCATGCCAACAATAGGAAGGGGGGGAAAAAAAACCAAAACAACAAAAACCCTACAGTCTTGCAAAACTTCGTGCCTTATAACTTACTTCTCAGAAGAAAGCTTCACAGGGAGCACAGGATATGTTATCAGAAGTTACTTCAGGCACTCAATATCCTCCTGGGAGAAAGAATATGTAGTTGGAACCATACAGTGTTCTCTAACTTCAATGGTTTGCTAAGTTTTTTTACTATAAAATTGAAAGTATGGCCTAAATAGTAGGAAGGGTTTGGGTTTTTTTCCCCGAAGAACCCCAAGAAGAGTAAGTTTACTGCAGGGTGACCTGTTGGGTAAGCTCTATATTTGGCATAGATGGGCCAGATCAAAACATGAAATCAGAGGTCCTGTGAGCTGCTTTACTTTACTCTTTAAAGAACTCATAATTTTAACTGAACTCTGCATGTTTCAGACCTCAGACTCTTAGAGGTTGTTTTTCACTCTTTTTGTTTTCTAGTTAGGGTCACTGCCCTCTATTCATTTTCATCAATAATATTTATCACCTACTTGTTCAGAAGGTGACTTTAAATAATTATGCGTACACACAACACACAGAGAAATATAAAGTTAAGATTTTAACTGGTGATGTCACTGTTTCGATATTTTGTCTTTGTACTAAGCCAGAGTTGCAAAATCTTTTTTCAATAGCAGTTTTTTAATATTTTGAAAAAAGTATTTTAATATATGTGTCCTGGTTTCTGGGAGGGACAGGGTTAATTCTCCCCTGGCTCTAGCAGGGGCCCATCTGGGAGCTGGACAGGAGGGGGAGGCGTAACCAGAAGTGAGGGGTCTGATATGGGTCCGGGGGTGCAGTTGGCATCGTATTGCGTTTGTATCTGTCTCCATCTGTGTTACTGTTACCATTTTTCCTTGTTCTACTTTGTTAAACAGTTTTTGTTCCTGTTAAACAGCTTTTGTCCCAACCCACAAATGCTGCCTTTTTCTTCCCATCGCTCTAACACCGCCAAGAGGTGTTAGCCGACCAGGCTGCCACGTGGTTCTTTGATGCCATCTGAGGCTAAACCATGACAATATGTTATTAATTAAAATTAACACAATAGAATAAGTAAAAGCAACTTGATAAAGATACTACCAAATGAGGAGAAAAAA
>VZRU01008240.1:128260-149445 GCA_013398155.1 Pedionomus torquatus
TTGCCCTGCCTTTGTCCACCAAGTTTGTGGCAGTATCATAGAAGGGCATCAAATGTGTCAGGCAGGATTTGCCCTTGGTGAAGCCATGTTGGCTGTCTCTAATCAGCTCCTTATTTTCCATGTGCCTTAGCAGAGATTCCAGGAAGATCTGCTCCATGATCTTGCCAGGTACAGAGGTGAGACTGACTGGCCTGTAGTTTCCTGGCTCCTCTTTTTTCCCTTTTTTGAATATTGGGGTTACATTCCCCTTTTTCCAATTGGCAGGAACTTGGTCCAGCGGCTCCCCCAGGACCCGTAGATGGATTTCATCAGGTCCCATAGACTGAATTCCTTCAAATCACTCATGTGTCTGGTCAACCACTCAGGTATCAACAGCCTGGATATTCATCTCACTTTCAGAAATTCAAATTATTTTGAACTGTGGCAGCAAAGCATCAGACAGTGTCCCATATTCATGCTTGTGGTCATTAGTGTCTTAACCAGAGTGGAAGAGACCAATGAGCTGATGATCTAAGATCATATTAATCTCTGTAAAAGATTAAATATGTAGATAAAGGTAGGTATCTAGAAGAGCTGTTGGTTTCCCCTGTAGTTAAAAGAGATCACTCTTGACTTGCTTGGGTAAACATATGTATGCTTGTACCATTTGATACAGTCTAGATATTCCTTTGGTTTCCAGGTGTCAGTCTACAGCAGTGTAGATCTGGTGTCATAACTGTCATATTTCTCTAACAATTTAAGATATCTCAGATCATATTACACATTTATGTTTGGGAACCTGAATTAAGCCAATGCAGTATTAGTTAATATAATGAATAGTGTCTAGAGAATTTTTCAGATAAGAAGTTCTTAATTTAGAATAAACTAAATACCTCTCTTGGTTTATATTGAACAGACCCAAACTGACTGGCATAAGTGCTTAGAAATCTAGTTTAAATGAACACTTTCCTTGTATATCCCTAAATGTCCCTATTTGGGAAATTAATTTAGCAAAATCTACTATGAGATTGTTATGGTTTGGCCTCAGATGGCAACAAAGTACCATGTGGCAGCCGTACTCTCTCAAGCCCATCCACAGAAGACAAAGGCAAAACTCGTGGGCTGGGACAAAAGCATTTTAACTAAACAGCAAAGGGAACAAGAAAACAACAACAATACTGAGAGAGGAATATATAACCACAATTCTGATGCCACCACCTGCCAATTGGACCCAGACCTCTCAGCCCACTCTCCTGAGGTGACTTTCTCCTCTTTCCCTTACTGGGAAGGGAAACTCCTATTTACCCCCTAAGCATGGCTCAGGTGAGTGGGAATACCCGTGCCCCTGCTAGATCCTGGGTAGAATAAACCCTATCCCTGCTGGACCAAGGACAGAGGTCTTATGAAAGGGGAAGGTGATACTTATTTACTAAAACTATGAGTAATCTATTTGTTTCTACCGGTACTTATCCTCACAAAATGTGATGTATTCAGTCTCTTGTAACCACATAGTCACACAGATAAAGATGTGTGTGTAACGATATGGCCAGAGTCATAGTGCCACAGAAAACAAGTCACTCAGCTATTGAGTCTTCATTGCTTTTTTGGGATTCTTCTTGGTGTCAACAAATGAGTTTCTGAACAAATCTTTTTCTGTTCTTTAGCAGTCATCATTCTTGTTATGTGGTGGTCCTTTGCATCAGAATATTGCTGTTTCATCCACAAATCTTAGGCTAAATCTTGGTACCCATTGTCTGCTTTCCTTGTTTGAAATACATGTCTACAGTTTATTTTCCAGGTGAGCTAATGGAAAAGGAGTAATGTATAGGATATGCCACAGCCCTGTGACCATCTTCTGCTGAGATGTGCCACTACATTCTACATAAAATCTCAGGTCTTTTGAAGGTGGGAGATAGAAGCCTCAATATTGGAAGGAAATAATGATACTCCAATCAATTGCTTCAGTAATCACCTAAAGAACAGAAATATTCAGACTACACTAAAGCTGGGGAAAAAACAAGCTCTGGAGGCAAATATGCTCTGTGCTACATTTGCTGATGCATTGGTTTGGGGAATGGATTATAACAGGTGCTGAAGGAAGTGGTGGAGGTAATCTATCAGCTGGCAGAAGGGAAAAATGTTGATGAGGGAGGGCTGTAGATGTAGACTTCATTGTTTCAAGGAAGCCAGACAACTGCCCATTCAATACTGTCTAAACCTACAAGGATCTCAATAAAATAACATCAGTGCCTGAACATCCTTCAAGAACTCAGAGAGCATAATTTGGATTTTTAAAATAAGAATGCGTATATTTTAGAGCAAAGAAGAAAATGGTGTACTATTATCTGTACAAATGTGACACACTGCTCCCATGACTTAAAAAATGTATCAGTATGGATTAATTACTTGAGTTCAGTTTTTGTGAAGAAAACATCTACATGCTGAAGCTAGAACTCTGTAATGCAATGTACATTTTACATAACAAATGCAGAGTTATTAGGCATTCTCCGCAACAAAAAATGCCATGGGAAAAATAAGGTTAAATGGTGTGAAAATAATAGTAAATAAGTTACATTAATATGCCTAGATGTACTGAAGTTTTGCTCATTGTAGACAGCAAAGCTACATTCTTAAAAATTATAAGGCTGAAAACAAAACTCAATGTGGAAAGGCATATTAATTACAATTAATAATTCAAATTGATACTGTTGGTGTGCTGCTATAAATTGAGTGAAATACCTGATCCTGTGAACTATAACAATGCAGCTGCAAAAGTTGATTTAAGCCAATATTTTGAAGAGTGGCAAGTCTCCATCAGTGACAGGTACTGTTACAGTAAGGCAGAAAGTTAACATTTAAATATCTGTTGAACTAGAGAAGAAAAATCTATGATAGACAGGATGACTGACATGAAGAAGTAGAATGTGGCACCACCTTTTACCAAGTCCACATCAACTCATCAAAAACACCTGGTGAAAATGACACTTAGTCCTCTTACTTCTTGTCACACACAGAGCATCATATTTTAACACCAACACTATCTGCAGTTATTTTTACCTTTTATGGGACACTAGATTATTCTTTTTTTTTTATTTCTAACTCCTGTCCTATGTGCAGTTGTGAGGTTCAGATGGCTGTGACCAAAAGTCAGAAAAAGAAATGTCAGACTACTAAATCTGCTCAAGAAGATATCTGGCACTCTGATCAGATGCCAGCAGAGACATCTTGCATAGCAGAAGGATGCTATCAGTAGATCATCCACACAGAAAAAATGTCATGAATCCAGTTGCTGTGGATTCTAACTGTAGTGCTTTACATAGAACAAAATAGACTTTGTCCTCACAACATAGCTGGACCTGGTACAAACATGACTTGTTTAAACTGGAATTTCATTGTTAACTCCACATAGATTTCTAAATTTATATAATCTTCCTTCGTTAAGGAGCACATGCATTATGAATGGCAACAAAAACTTTCAAAAAACAAAAAAACAAAAAAAAAAACCCAGACCAAAACAACAACAGAAAAAAAAACCACCCCAAACCATCAAGAACAAAATTTTAGTTTATGTATTAAGCTACATGAACTATGCAGCAATAACTCCATTGTCATGGGGAATTGCCTAGCATTTTGTGGCTCTGGTCAGAGCATTAGAGCATCTCTAAATTATGAATTTTCAGGAATTCTGCTTTTTTCTCCTGTGTTGCATTGTTTACTGGAAGTTCACAGTCCATTGTATCTGATCAATGATGTTGCTGCATTTGAGAAGAATTATCCTTTGTTAGTTTTGGACTCCCAGAGTTTGTACTCGCTTAGTGTGATACTAACACTTTTTCAAGTTAATATAATGACACTGCTTCATGTTGATATGATTATAAACAATTGCTGCACTGGTGGCTGGACTGAATTTGCTGCGTTTTCTGTATTTCACAGAAACCTGAAAGTCATGGCTTCTAGACCAAAAAGTATCCAAGAAAACATTTAGCTTGTATCTGTAGTTATACTTTAATATGGGTTTGTTAACAGTATCTCTCAGATAGAATGCACACCATGTGCAATGTGTTTCAGAGTAATCTTAGTTTTGCAACTTTTCTCATTCTAGTTTCCCTTGTTATTTACTCCTTATAGAGGTTTCTCAATCGTATTAGACACAGTATGAAGAATTTATTTCATTGTTGATGCTCTAATTTTGCAAGTTGGGTTTTGTTTGTTTGTTTGTTTGTTTGTTTGTTTGTGTGTTTTTTTTCAAGACACATTAGTGGTGTTCCTAATAGTTTAAATATGTGTCTTGATCTGCAGTATTTTTTTAATGACAATTTTCAAACCCACAAATAAATTCCAGGCACAAATACAGCTTGGGTAGAGAATGGATTGAGAGCAGCCTGGAGGAGAAAGACTTGGGGGTGTTGGTGGATGAAAATCTGGCAATGGGTTGACAATGTGTGCTTGCAGTCCAGAAGGCCACCTATATCCTGTGCTGATTCAAAAGAAGTATGACCAGCAGTTTGAGGGAGGTGGTTGTGCAACTCTACTCTGCTCTGGTGAGCTCCCACCTGGAGTACTGTGTCCAGCTTTGGAGGCCTCAGTACATGGAAGGACATGAATCTGTTGGAATGGGTCCAGTAGAAGGCCACAAAGATGATCAGAGGGCTGTAGCACCTCTGCTATGTAAACAGGCTGATAGAGTTGGTGTTTTTCAGTCTGAGAAAGAGAAGGCTCCGGGGAAACCTTAGAGCATCCTTCCAGTACCTGGAGGGGGCCTACAGGAGAGATGGAGGGGAATTCTTGATCAGCAAATGTAGTGATATACAAGGCGTAATGGTTTTAAATTGAAAGAGGAGAGAATTACATTAGATATTAGGAAGAAATTCTTTCCTGTGAGGGTGGTGAGGCAGTGGAACAGGTTGCCCAGAGAAGTTGTGGATGTCCTATCCCTGGAAGTGTTTAAGGCCACGCTGAATGGGGCTTTGAGCAATCTGGTCTAGTTGGAGGTGTCCCTGCTCATGGCACGGAGATTAGATTGTAATGACTTTGAATGTCCCTTCCAACCTGAACTGTTCTGTGATTCTATATGACCACAAGTATTTGTGCCAAATGTTGTTCTACCAGATAAATTTAAAAAATTTTGTAGTACATCTTCTGTTCACACATACGTGTACAAAACAGGTACTTCAGAAAAGCTGCTAATCTGAATGTCCCCATGAATATTCTGCTTTAGGTTCTCACTAGTCAGCAGGTTGTCTTTGCTTGTGAGTGTGGTTACTAATATTATATTAATAATCTAAATGTACTATTTTTGCACTGAAGATCTGTGATCCCAAATCAGTAAAGACTGACACAACAACAATTTACACTTCATTGATCTACCTGCTGTAGCCATGTAGATAATTCTTTCTGGAAAGTAGATTGTTCTGCCATTATAGAGTCTATACCTCAAATACTAGACGTACAGTGTTATTTTCCAAAATATAAATCTCTGTGGGGTTCATGGAATCCTGTATATTTTTTGGTGTTGTAGTTGAGTGGGAGGTCTAGTTCTGTGCATAAGTCTGTAAGCTACATAGTCATACTTTTATTAATACCAGGTTCCAATTTCAGAAAAAATTCCCAGCTATACATGCAAATTTTATCACCAGCTTCTTTATTTATTAGAGTTTTACCATCACTGACAGTCTAAGATTCTCTGCTAAACTCTTCAGCAATTCAGGTCTATATTGAATGCAACAATGGATAATGAAGAATATTAAATCATAAGCTTAAACATCCATAATGCTTAGTGATCAATTTACTGATGAACTGTTGCATGACTAAGAGATTTTCATATATTTTCATTCCAAGGTTGCTTAAAGAGTTACAGACCCATGTTATAGCTTGCATTCATTTTCCCTAAGGAGAGTCACTGTGTATTAGGACTTGTCTCAAAGTACTTCTGGGTTTGGGAGAAAATTTATGGTACACCATCCACCTTAAAACAATCCAAGACTGTATTTACCTCTTCAGAAAAATTCAGAATATATTGGAGAGGTACACTTTCCAATGTTTTGATTGGATAAGTGAAAGCAATCATTCTGTATTTTCATATAACAGTGATACTGTGAAAAAGCATGATTGTCTCAATTCAGTATTTTTAAAAAAGGTGTCTTTGTTTCTGTAGAAAAATCTAAAACTTTTCCTCACTAAATGAAGGTTCTTCAGTACCTTCACAGTTAATCTTACAGGGTATCAAGTAACAATGTTAAATCATTTCTTTAACAGAGGTAATTGAAAAATATGCAGAATTCAAAAACATGCTTCTTATTTTAAATAATCTAATTTACTAAACTATTTTTACATAAGCTAATTAATTTTATTAGTTCATTTTGATAGCCAAATGAAGTACTATTGCTCTATATAAGTATTGTTCAGGCCCCAAAGTAGTCATATGAATCATATGGCACCTTACAGAGTCTATTTGCCTGACCTGGCTTTTCAAAACAGGAGGCATCCCATAACTCAGCTTGATGGGACTTTGATTCTCACTAGGAAAGGATGGACTCAGCAGGGAAGCAGCATTTGTAGAAGGAGCTGCCAGCAGAAAAGTAAGACTCAAGGAAGTATCAGTCAGGATAGTCTGTGCTTTACTGCTGTGTGCAAGCAAAAACTTTTAAGTTACATATTGTAGGTAAAATCTGTAACTCAAAGTTCTTCCTGAATGAAAAATGAGAACAGAGAGAGAGAGAAAGTTTTAACTTCCACATGTTCTACTTTAGTTGTACTCATACTTCTTACAAACATTCAACCTTGCAGGATAAATCTGTTTGTGGGATATTCTTTCGTTTGATAGTCTTATAAAGATAAACATTTCCTGTATCTATTGCTTGCAACTGCACAGCACCTACTACTTAATGACACTTTTGTACTTTGAATTTTGGAGGAACAAACATCTCCTCATAGTATTCTATGATTTAATTATAGAATAATTTTTTGATCCCTTGTTATTTTTCTGAACTTTTGATTTTCTATCTGCACCTCTGCATGGCTTGGCAATGCCCCTGTAGTTCTCAACAGGTATTTGTCTGCTTTTCCATCTCTGCTACAGTTGTCTTTTGGTTTTGAGCAGACTCAGAAACATGTGGCTAAGGCAAGGGTTCTCTTGCTCCACCCACTTCCTGTACTTTTAAAGGGGATTAATCGGTTTTGTTTTTCCAGGTGAGTGTTCTTGGAAAAACTCCCAGCACTCACTATCTCACTATTCTCTGTGGAATATTCTCACAGAATCCCTGTCAGCTGAGCTCTGAGCAAACTGATGTTTGCTCTTCTAAAATCTAAATTCTTTGTCTTACTACTAACCTTCAGCACGCTCAGCAGGATCCCAAACTCCACAATATTGTGGTACTTGCAGCAAAGGCTAACACTAACCAAGATACTAGAAAGCAAATTTTCTTGGTTTCTTTTTTTTTTTTTTTCCTTGGAAGTCCAGCAGTGCCTCATTCCAGCTTGGCACATAAGCATTGGTATGAGGAAGCTGTTGTCTATGCACTTCAGGAACTTGATGGATGACATGAACTGGTGTTTTGTTCCAATAAATGTCTGCATAGCTGGAGTCACCCGTATGAATCAGGTTCTGTTGACATGAAGCTTGCTTAAGTGACATAAATAATGCCTCATTGGCCTTTTTGACTTGGTTTGGAGTTGGTTTCAGCTGCCTGCGGTAAAATTCCCTTTGGAGATGACCCCTCTGATCTTGATCCAGAGGCATTTGCTAAGGCTTCTAAAATTGAATCCAACATCCTCCTTAACATAGAGCATGACTCCTCCTTGTCTTCCACCCTGCCTGTCTTTACAAAACAACCTAAAGCCATCCAGTAACATGAGCTGTCCCACCATGTTTCAGTTATGATATCATAACTTTCTCACTGGGTGGGGAGCTCCAGTGCCTCTTGTTTGTTCCTCTGGCTACATGCATTGGTATTTGTACACTTGAAGGGGTTGCTCTTCTGGTTCGCATCTTGGGAGGCGGCTAAAGGACATTTGTTGCTGCTCCAGTTGGCCTGACTTGTTCCTCTGTTACTATGGTGTGAGTGTTGCCTCCTTGGACCATGCTCCCTGAGTCCTTTAGTTTAGAGCCCTACTCACCAAATTAGCCAGCCTGCTGCCAAATATTCCCTTGCATCTTCTAGACAGGTGGGTTCCATCCCTCTCTAGCAGGCTATAGTCATCAATCATCCTGTTGTCATAAAAGCCAAAATCCTCACAAAGACACAAGTCAGGAAGCCAGAAATTTATTTGCGTTTTACATGTGGCTGCATCTTTTCCTCTACCTGATAAATTGGAAGAAAAGATAAATTGAGCACCAATACTTTTTGCTTGCACCCCCAGGGCTTGGTTGTCTTCCTCATTTCTGCCCAAGTTCTGTGTCAAGGTGTCACTCATGCCCACATGAAAGAGTAGCAATGAGTAGTAGTAGTTTGTGTTCTTGACAAGTTGTCACACATTATTGAATGTAAGCTTTCAAATGCTTGATTGCTAATTTAAAGCAGAGCTAAAATCCACTTCATAAAGTGAATATCTAACTCAGAATAAATTGTTGGCTACAATTTTTATAGAATAAGACAAATTCACTGTTTCATAAACTATTACAACTATAGAATACAAATAAAAATATGAAGTTTTCTAAGAGCAATTTGGGGACAATTACTTTTATGTCATCATACCATAACATAGAACTTTATTCATTAGACCACAAAACAGATTTTTATGAAATTATACACAGCAGCAAATTAGACCCTACTACTATTCTGTATGTTTTATTTCATTACGTTGAGTTTTATGCTGTGTTAAAGGTTAATGCCACTATTACTGCTTTCATGATCTGAGTTTATTGAAAGCCTTAGGACACATAATTTAGTAAAAACTACTTGTGGGGGAAGAGAAGATTCCACTTTTTTCAGTGTAAGAAATGAAAAACAGCTGAAGAAGGGAAGTTTTTCAATAATCAAATATTGCAAACACAGCAGTAGGAGATTGCAAATGCTCATACAATAATACGTCTTCACAAGTGGTCAACGGACTTCATACAGAAAGTCCTCACTTTGTGAAAAGTCTCATGATGATCAGTATTAAATCCCTGAAGTTTAAGAGTAAGAGCAGATGAAAATTTCAAGTTCTGTTTTATAAAAAAGCAGGTTACTAGCCCTGCAGAGGTTGCTACACTGCAGAGAAATGCATGAAAAATTAACCCAAGAGCACCCTAGTGGCTGAAAAGACAGAACGCAAATGTAATGAAACTGAAACTTTCTTTTTCATAGCATTCTTACAGGTTCAGGGTCTCAACTCATGCATTTTTAGCATTTTGGGGCTGACAACAGATTTGACTCTGACTAATGGGAGGAACTGGTTCAGAATCTGAAGGTGGAAGTAGGGTGAAAATGAAAAAGAAATAGCTGAGTCTGTGATTGTAAATTAAGAAAGCAGTGACTGCAGTAAAAATGTGGTAAAGGATTTCAAAAAAGAAAAAAAAAAACACTTTTGAAAATTCCAGAAACTGTTTTTTATGGTCCTATGGGGAGGATTTTTAAGGAAAACTAAAAAAGGAAAAGTTGAGTTTCATGGCAGCTGGCAAATTCCAGCATGAACAAGAGCAAGAAAAGTAGCTATATATCGACAAGTACATACGTACAGGTAGGTATGAACAGTTTTCAGTGACCTGACATTAAAATGGAATCATACTATCAGAAATGGAAACAATAATGAATAAAGTAGGATGAGATTGAACAAAGAAAATGAATTTAAGGGGAAAAAAGTCAGATAAGCAAAGGAAAAAGAATTATTTATAACTAGTGAGTGAAAACCTCGTATGACAGCAAAAGGATTTCTTAATTGTTATCAGAAAATGATATAATGACTATTTAATGGGAAAAAAATAATAATAATAAAAAAAATTTAAAAAAAAGTACCAGATGAAAAAGGGAAGACTGAAAAGGTCAGTTTCTTTTTAACATCATTCTTAACAGAAGAGTTTCACTGTGATGAAACATTTAGCAGGTAAAATGATTGTAAAAACATGGGCCTGAATGAAGCAGGATCAAGGATACATAGATTAAATTATTTGAGATAGTTTCTGATAAAATCTGCTATTTTTCTGAGTCATTGATAAGTGTCATGGAAAAGTCATGAAGGAAGGATGAAATCTCAAGAGACAGTAGAACAGCCAGTATAGTACCTGTGTTTTTAAAAAATCAAGAGTACGTTGGGTTTTAATGCTGAGATTTACAGCCATTTTTGGTACCTGAAAAGATACTGGGACAGATTATTAAATAATCCATTTGTAAATACCAAGAGGATAATAAGATTGTAAGAAACAGCTGAGAGATTTAACAAGATCAAATAATGTGAAAATATCCAATTTCCTCTTTACTCTGGATAACAGACCCAGGAAGCAGAAGAGGAGATGAAGACTACCTTAGTAAGCATATACCCACCTCAAAATTCATAAACAAATTACAGAGAAATGGTGTACAGTAAATTAATGTAATAATAATACTTATGAGGATAAAAAACTTTACACAAAAAGTAGGTATCATTTTCTAATTGATCATCTTGGTGAGCTCATCAGGTGAGACCCGTGAAAATAGCATTTAAAAAAATATTTTTCAGAATTCTGTTCAACGCATATGCTAGTGACTCAGAGAGACATTTTATAAGGGAATTTAGCAGAACTGATTTCTACATATTTTGAAAATGGCGTCTATTCATTAAAAATATTTTAAAATAGACTGATGATTTGTTCGTCATGCTGAATAGGGATGATACAGTTTAATTTATAGCAGTAAAATAGGAAAATATGAATTAGGAAAAAAAAATCTGGTATAAATACAACTAAACAATAGAATGGATATATAGAAACAAAGGCTAGTAAAGGAGATATCAGAAACATATATTCTAGACTGTTTTAATACTGTGTCAGAGCAGAGGTTGAGCTATATTGCTCATTTGTTTTCCTCCTGTACTGTAGACACCATAGCAAACAAGTGAAACAAGTGTTGCACTTTATTTAGGAGTCTCTTCCCTAAGGAAAAAAAAATAAAAAAAATTGGTTGTGTCTAAGCTTTATGGCTTGTGTAGACAAATTCACAATGAAATTAATAAATGATTTTTTTTCATAGTATCTTTACTATCATTCTGTATGATTTATCATTTGTTCTCAGCCAAATAAAGTTTATGAAATGTTAGTAGACACTTTGGACAAATTCAAGAATATGACGAGCTTTTCAAAGAGTAAGTACAAAGTAACAAGTGCGGCTATTTACCAAGTGATATGGGAGAAAGCTGGAAGGATTTAAGTCAAAGTTGAATATCTTCTGTTGAAAGTTAACCACAGCAATATAGCTTTGTTCTGCTGAAAGTCAAACGAAACTTAAAAATAAATAAAATGTGATGTGTTAGAGGATCATTTTGTCTCCTATGTAAGAGTAACTATTTGTAAGAGTAAGATTTGTAAGAGTAACTATGAAGTTTGATGGCAACTCATGCAGTTCTATGTTCAAGTGTCTTCTTCAGCCTAATTTTTCTTAGGCGTACTAAGGCTTCAATTTTCAAGTGGCTGGGTAAAAACTAAATTCTAATGTTTTTATTAAGACTGGTAAGTACCAGTTAATATCAGTTGAGAGCAGGAGACTTAAAAGAAAAGGAATTGAACAAAGTGAGACATAATAATTTCCTTAAGCCTCCCTAGAGCTGGAATGAGTAATATAGTTGTTCCTTGTATTTTTTATTTTTTTTTTCATAATTGCTTAGAACAGAATATAATGTATTATTTTTTTAAAAGACTTCATTGTCATGTATACTTACCCTAAGAATACAATTGCCTTTAAAACTTTAGTTTACCAATGAAAACAGCAGAGTATACAAATCTATTTGCATCTGGTGGTCTGATATGAAAAGGGTGTATTATGAGTATTTCTTACAAAAGAACATTGAAAAGTCTTCCTGATGCTGCCTCTTGTTATTGTATGTGACTAGTTTAGAAAGTTGTTTACTAAAATTCAAGCTGGCAAATTCAATGCACTACCCAGTATCTAAATCAGGTCTAAACAAAACCCAAAGCAATGGAAAATTGCAGCCAGAGTTAAACTACAATTTAATCTTGAAACTAGTTTTCTAACACTATGCCTTCCACTTTGAATGCTGGAACTAAAGACAAAATTGAGGGTTGGTATATAAAAATAGAAGACCAACAGCAAGGACCTCAAGGACTGAGAGCAAGAAATCACAGTGGTTTTTGTATTGAAACTGTGCAGATTAAATCCTAGCTATGACCAACTTTTGTATCACTAAGTGTCGCAGGATATTCAACAGACTGTCAAACATTATTTAAAAGGAATAAATGAGTGCCAACTGATAGAGATGATAGTATTGAGAAAGGAAGAGTCAGACACCTACAGCAGAGGGAGAAAGATTACGTAGTTTTCTCATGTGGGGTATCCACTAGTATAAGAAAGTGCCTGGATTCCTCTCCCTGTACCTCATCTGGAACTTGTATTCTCCTCTAGGTGAATATATGTAACACTTCAAAAGCCAGGAGCACAAAATTAAGATTACTTAGATTTATGAAGGAACTAGCCAGAATTCAAAAGTGGCTTACAGTGGCTGACTGGAAGTGTGAAATATTTAAGTGAGAAGGTGTAATTGGAAATTTTAGAGATACCATGAAAGTAAAACTCCATTTAAAGTAAAAGTCGAGGGTTTTCATATGGGAAATGCACTGCCTTCTGTTAAGCAGATTCCAGGGAATGTATCAGACAGAAAACTACAACTTCCCTATGTGCTTGTAGCTTCTAAAATGTTAATGGTTTGTTTGGAAAGAAGAAAATGAGTTGGAAATTGTGGCAGGAAGAACTGTGTGTGTAGTGGGATATGAAAAAGGAACAGTATATGTGCAGTAAATAGTAAATTCATGTCATTGCTTCCAAGAATTCTTAGAATTACTATAATTATCATCTACTAAATCAGTCATGAAACCATATTTGCCCTTGCTATCAGTAGATATATTAACATCTGTAGCGTACTAGTATACATATATTACATTAACATCTATTCACTATGTCTCCAATGCTATTTCATTTAAAAATTATGCACAAGGAAAAAGAAATTCTTAAGAATCGTAGCACAGAGCTGGAACAAGTCAGCTCCAAAGACATCTCATAAGGAGAGGTGTATACATTACTTTTAACTTCTATAAAGTGAAAACCAATTACAATAACTAAAAAGTTTAGTTACAAAACAAGATTCTTAACTCAGAGTAAAATATATTTTGCTGTGCTTGGCAAATCTCAAGTCCTGAAAACTAGGAAATTTGAGGTTTCTGGACCACAGACTAATTTTTGTTCCTTTTCATTGGATGTGCTAGCAACATCAAATATACAGTTTTCAGTCTACCTCTGTATTAAAAATGCCAGTTATTTGAGTGTGGAACAATTCTGGAGGATTGCCATTTTGCTACATTCTGCTTCATCGTACTTCTGCATGCAGCACAAACACTGCACTTTCTCTTAATCACTATTAAGTATCCAGATCTCACTTGTATCATATGTATTTTCTCTTAGTCCTCGTGTCAAGATCTCTACATCCTCTTGACAAAATTTGTGCAACGCAGAACTAGCATGAAATCTATATGATATTAGGATGCATAAGTACACATAGGGAAAGGGTTCATTTCTTCCTAAAGGAACATATTGTGGGCTTCTTTGTCACAGCCTCAGCTTTGGCAAACTACTCCAGAGAATCCATTCACTATTCAATACTCTGCACCCCTATTTTTAGGTAGCTGATGTACTTGTAGGTAAGTTCCATTCTCTATTGCCAGAAAAGGACATGGCAAAGGGAAGGAAAAAAAAATGTTTATCTCCATCTAATCTGACATTTAACTCTGTATATTTTCTTTTTCAAAACTAAGAGCTGTGTGAACTCTTGTTTCTTGAAGCAACAGCTACAACTTTGACACAGATCTTTTTAATGTTTATTTGTATGCTGTTCTTGGGGGGGTTGTTGTTTTTTGTTTGTTTGGGGTTTTTGTTTTTTGGGGTTTTTTGGGTGGGTTGTTTTTTTTGTTTTGTTTTGTTTTCTTTTTTCCCCAGTTATCCATTTGATGACTTCAGTGTAATAAAGGGAAAAGTAGTTGGCTCTATTATTGGTTGACTTGATCACATATGAAACGTGTAGCATCTCCAATTGTACCAATTGGCAGTTGAATAATAATCTAAATTAGCTAAAATTATATAATAATTCCTTCTGAGGCATATAAATGATTCTGCAGTGGTGTGCATATACTATGATAAAAGTAATTTTTACTCTGGGGAAGAATCAAATAGATAATGGTGAACATATTAATCAATTTCAAGCAATAATTCACAGCTCAAGTATTGAAGAAGGAGAAAATTGTTTTATAGGTGCAAATACTAAGAAATAGAACCCTCATTAACATTGTCTAATCTTTTTAGTCTGAACTACATCATTTATCTGAACTGCATAATTTAAAGGTCAGACAAATCTTCCATTTTTCAAGCAAGAATACTGACCTGAACTTTTAGAACTTCTAGCACTCAAAAATCCATCTTGGACAGTAGATAAAACTCTTGCCAGAGTGAAGTTTTTGATTTAAAGATGCTGAAAACTTCTCTCAGTCTCAAATGACCAGATTTTATTGTCTATATAACCAGAGAGCTCTTAAAATAAACATTTTCTGAGCTGAGAAATAATTTTATTTTTTAGAGCTTCATCTGACAATTCCGATGGCAGAGATCTCAGAGCAGTTTGTAGTGTACTCAGCAAGATGTCATGTTTATCAGCGCTATAGAAGACATTTATTGCGTCATACACTGTGATCTCTTTTGGGATTTTTACTGAAATATATACCACTAAATCACCTTCAGCCAATTGCTGCATACACAGCTTTGAGGTATCTGCCAAAACCAGAGGCACAGACTGAATGTAATTTCAAATTATTTAGTTTGACTGCCTCCAACTAACCTGTTAGAAAAAAAAGAAAAAATTAACCACAGATAATAAATTTTAAGAATTAAATTCCCTAGTCACGCTTCTAGTAACAAAAAATGTGTTTTAGAGATGTAGACAAGGTCTGTTTCTAAAAGATGCAAAGTGTGGTTTATGTATAATATTTACAGATTTTATAAAGTGAAAGGCAAAAACTGTTCATTTAAGTAAATATACTTTCCTGTTATGATTTAGACGTGATTCTGTTTGTATTAGAATAAATTAATAATTGAGCATTTTGACTCATTAAAGGTATAGATCATGATGCTGATCAATGCAATATACTCATTACATAATTGGGAATGCTGAAGAACTTGAACATGAGATTCTTATGCCTACCTCTCTGAAGAGCAGTAGTACATTTTATGGTAGGGTAGATCAGCAAATCAAAGATGTATCGTTGTTTCTGTTTGCCCTTTTTGTGCCACCTGGGCAGTGAAAACAAAATACCTCTTGAATTTTTGCTTGTTCCTTATTTGATTTGATTTCAGAAAAAAAGATTCTCCACTGCACTTATATGTGTCTCTATTATCTTTGTATCTGGATCTATGAAGCAGGTAAACTGCATAAATTCCTTTCAAACTAAATTATTTTATGATTCAGTGATTCTTAGCTGAGAAACCATAGTGCAAAAATACAGCAAGTTATTTTGAAAGGAAGCTTAATTAATGAAAGTAATAACGCCATCACTAAAAAGATGACTTAGGATATTTGTATAACTTTAGGATCAAAATAAAATGGCATGAGTTTCAACTGGCTGATAGAGAAAACAAAGAATTAATGGAATATAAAAAAAGGTATTATTTTGTACGAAGGATGATTTTATTTAGAAATTGTCACCAGTTTAGGTATAATGAATAGGTTTCTCTCAACCACACATTAGTCAGCTAAATGTTGATTTAGGCTGCAAGGATGAACTGTGCAAAACCTCTTACTGGCTGTCACTCAGCCTGGCATCTGTCCCATAGAAGAGCATTGCTACCACAGATTAATGTAATCTAGACAGCTAGCTTAATCTAGATCTTTAATTTACGGACAAACAAAGTTAAGTGAAGTGAGTGTTGAACACACTACCCAGTTTAGTCAATGTAAACCATGTATGCCACTTTCTTTCTTTAATGTTCAAGAGATATAGGTGTTGTAACTGAAGATAGCACAAGTAACAATAAAACCACACCTGATAATATATCCTTGATAAACCAAGACTTGAAAAAATAATTACTTTCTTCTGATCTGAAGGAGAGGAATTGAAGCCTTGGAAGATTGCCACAAGACAATGGGAAAGCTCCAAAGATGCATTACTCTTCTTAACCAAAGTGTAAAACCTCTTGAAAGTGAAATCTTTATTTTTATTTTACTATTTTGGGAAACAATTTTACTATAAAATTATTTGATTGTCATTCTAAAGCCATGTCTTTTAAGATATGTAAGTTGGAACTCAATGAGCTTTAAGGTCCCTTCCAACTCTAATCATTCTATGACTCTATTTGGATTTCTTCTAAAAGTGGTTGGAAGACCACTTTCTGTCTTATTAGGTAAATTTCAAAACTATTTCCAATTACTACAGTAAATAGAAAACTAAATGAATGCACTATATAGCATGTTAGTCAAAAAGTAAAACTTACTTTCTTGGGAAACTTCTGCATATGACACAAAGAAAGCATTTTTTTTTTTACAGTCCCCTGAATAGTACAATCTGTAAGAAAACTATTTTATGGAATATATTCCCTTTTAATGGTTTTAATATTCTCTTAATTTTAATAAAGGATCTCTTGCAAAATTTAGCCACAGGACCTGTTAACTGTAAACAGTTTTGAGAAACAAGCAGGTAAAGGATAGACTGATGAAATAAGATGAAATCTGAAATGAAAAATCTTAAATCTCCTCACATGATGCCAGGCATTAATTCAAAGCAAGAAGTAGCTTACTGCTAGATCTGTACACTGAGTTAAGTTTAAATACATTTCTCCTTTTTCTCTATTTTCCAGAGACTTTATATGTCTGCATATGTGTTGAACTGTGACAATGCAAGTTGATACATTACAGAATAGCTGAGACGTGTGATACCTACCACTGACAATTGTCCTCATCACAGCTGAACATGTATGACTATGATCCCCAGGAAGACTTCATAATACTCAAACTTTTTCTGTTTATATCCTAGCAGCTATATCTCAAAAAAGTTTGACAATTTTGTAGCTAACTCTAAAATACATTGTATTCCTGCTTCCCAATTCTTTCCGTTTTTCTGTCTTCTCTTTGCAGTTTAAATGCTTACAATGTTATTTGCCATTTGGATTCTTGAGCGTGAGAAAGATTTTGTTCAGTGTCCTTACATTGTGTTTTATTAGATGTTTGAAAACAATGGCTAGAATTGAATAAGATGTTATCTTGGTTCAGTTTGCTTCACTGACATCATCTCTGCTCTTCTTTTTTGTTCCATGGCTTTCTATGTATTTAATCCAGTTATTTGTCCACCTTTTAGTTTAATATATCTCTCTGGTAGATATTTATCCTTACTTTGAGCAGTAATTGCCTTTTACTGTGTCTCTATTTTGCATTAGAGTTAGAGCCAGTAAAATCATTATGAGATTTGAGTACCTAACATGTAAGGAGATGTTGAGAGAGGTGGGACATTTTAACCTCAAAAAGAGAAAGTTCAGGTGCATTTTATCATTCTGTATAAATACATAATGGGAGAAGGATTCAGGAAGACAAACTCCTCTCAGTGTTGCTCAGTTAAATACAGATTGAAATACAAGAAACTCTAAGAAACATAAGAAGGATGTAAAACCCTGGAGCAAGTTCCCTAGAGAGGTTGTGGAATCTCCTTCCTTGAAAACACTCAAAACCCGTCTGTACACAGCCCTGATCAACATCCTCTAGCTGACCCTGCTTTAAGCAAGGGTGTAGAACTAAATGATCTCCAGAGCTCCCTGCCAACCTCAAACCTCTGTGATTCTGTGATAGTTTCCACAAGAGATCTTTGATTCTTAACAAGTGGTCTTAGTAATTTTTGCAATATATGTGTATGTGTGCACATATAAATGCAATTTACATGCATTTTATTACTTTAATTGGAAATGGTCCTGACTATTAGAGCTTACATAATTTATTGATTAGATTAGTTATATTATTATTATTATATTATATTATTCTCATTGCTATAGTTTTAGATATTCGTTTCAACTTTGAACAACGATGAGATTTATCTTGTACACTCTTTAAAAAAAGAGAGTATTTCATTCTGGAGACCCTTACTTGCCTCCAGTACTGAAGATGGTATGTCAAAAACTAGACTAGATAAAATATGTGATTTTTTATGTTTAAAGTTAGGGACCTTAATTATTCATATACATCTCACAGAAGAAACAACAAAAAAAAAAAGAAAATAATTGTCATAAGTTACTAAAATTCTTATCTAACTCAAAAGAAAGATTCATTAGCACTAATTTGGAAACATGACGGAAGATTTTTGGATGTGCATTCTGAAGTAAAATGTTTGTCTTCTTAAAAATCTGAAGAAAAAAAACCAAACCTCTACATGTAATTTTTACCATAGTGTGGCATAGGAGGTGCATTTCCTTATAAAACAGGAAATACCTCTTGAGACATTTTTCTTGTCAGAATAAAAAAAAATAGATCACCCTTCTGGAGGTATGGGAAAGGAGAGTTTTAATTAACATTAAGCTGTGTGATGGTTTGCACTTGATAGCTTGACTTTTAATTTCAGTGGTTACTCACAGAACACACTGCATTTGCTCAGCCATATGACATGTTGTTTCTATTACAATGATAAAGTTACAGTTTCTTTTACAAGGTCAACTTTCTGAGGAGCAGTACTGATAAAATTGGTTTGGCATCAAGCACAAGAAACTATCACGCTGTGCTAACCAGCATTACTAAAATTCATGTGTTTGTAATGTAGCTGATAAACTACGTAATGCAGTGACTAAATTTGTTCACAGCTTACTTACAGACTTTACTATTTAGTAGTGCAAAAGAAAATTCCTGCAAAGAATTTTCCGTTCACACAGAAGAGATCTAAGCTTTTTAATTTATTTATTTATTTTTAAATACTAAACTAGACTGTGATACTCTCCATCTGATTTAACTCAAAACTTTAGATTTCATTCTTGCAATTTCACAGGCTTCACATATTTAGAAAGAATTTCTGGCCTTCATATGTATTTCAGGATCTTATCTGTACCTGGGGTACAGAGGACCCCACCTGGAGTACTGTGTCCAGCTCTGGAGTCCTCAACATGAAAAGGACATGGACCTGTTGTAACAGGTCCAGCAGAGGGCTACAAAGATGATCAGAAGGATGGAATACTACTCCTATGAAGACAGGCTGAGAGACCTGGGGCTATTCAGCCTGGAGGAAGAAGACTCCAGGGAGACCTTATTGCAGCATTCCAGTATCTTAGGGGTCCTACAGGAGAGCTGGAGAGGGACTCTTTGTCAGGAAGTACAGTGATAGGGCAAGGGGTAAAGGTTTTAAATTGGAAGAGGGAAGATTTAGATTAGATTTTAGGAAGAAAGTCTTTCCTGTGGGGATGGTGAGGCACTGGAACCAGGTTGATCAGGGAAGCTGTCGACGCCCCATCCCTCGAAGTGTTCAAGGCCAGGATCAATGAGGCTTTGAGCAACCTGGTCTCATGGGAGATGTCCCTGCTCATGGCAGGGGAGTTGGAACTTGATGATCTTTAAGGCTCCCTCCAATTCTAACCATTCTATGATTCTATGATCTCTATTAAAAATCAGAAACTTTGAATGTTGTGCTTTGCCTAAACTTCTGCACAAGTAGATTTTTCCATAATGAATGTTAATATCATTATTGTTCTTAACAATCAGATGTGAACATCATTAACACAGCACATGGCATGTCAAAATGCATTATCCAGCTAACTAGATGTCAAGTCACCATCTTGATCTTAACCAATTTTTTCATATTCCCTTGTGCATCACAAAAAACTTTTTGTCCAGCAAGAATCCCAGGTGACTCCTTGTCAAGATACTTTCAAGTATTTTTCACAGCCTGTTCTGGTGTTTTGTATTATTTAGATTATATGGGAAAGCATGTGACTTGGCATTTCCCTTTGTTTTACTTCATGAGACTCCTATCAACCCTTTTCTCCAGTTTGTAAAGGTCACCCTGAATGGCAACACACCCACCTGTCACTCCTCCCAATTTTTTCTGAGTTTTCACAAACTTCCTCAGAGTGCACTCCATCCCATCTTCTAGGTCATCAAGGAACATGTTTAAAAGTACTGATCCCAGCAGCAGCCCCCAGAGTACATTGTTAATATCAGAATCAGATGGATTTTGTGATGCTGATCACGAGCTTGTAAGTCCAGTAATTCAGTTTTCAATCCACTTTCAAGTCCAAAGCACTTTAAGACCCAATAACTATGCTATGCCAAAATAGCTTTTACCATCCCATCACTGAAAACCTATTAAATCATTATACGAGAAATCTGCTTCAGTACTTAAAATTAACAAAAGTACTTCAGCTGAACTTCTTCCTTTAAAAGGTCCTAATACTTAAAACTTTTTGGATTTCATTTTTTTGGAGTTTTTTTTGGGGGAGAGTGGGGTTTCTTTTTCTTTTTTAATCTTAGATATATATGTGCATTCTTGTGCTGAATAACTAAAACTAAGCTGTTTAAGCTGTAGGTTACTATGGCTACTATGGCTAAAGAATAATAAGGTCTTACCTATAGTGAAATAGAATTCATAACCAGAAGTTTTACTAAAGAGATGTGAAAAAAAGTACAAAATCTATTAAAATAATTCTTTTCTCTTTTACTACTGAAATTTCTCACTGATGTTTGAATAGTGGAAAGGATACTGAATTAAAATAAGCTCAAGAAAATTCCAGTTTAGTCACTAATGTTCTCAATGGACTGCAACTCTGGTCCTATAGTACTAATTGTGACATAAAAGGATGACAAGTCCTGCTATAACTATAGAAAATTATTTCAAGTGTTTCCTGACAAATTTCACATTATTCTTAAAATTCAGTTAATTCCTGCTCTTGTAGGACTCCTTCCAGCAAAAGCAGCTATTAGCCTGTTGAGAGGGGTTGGCATCTAGTGGTAGGAGATGACACATCCCACCCAATACGAATGGTTTTCTTTAAGTGAATCTGTCTCTCTGGTAACTATGTGTG